>JAVYIG010003927.1:0-170000 GCA_035222895.1 Strongylocentrotus droebachiensis
GCACTCTAATACAGTTTGTGCAGTGATATGTTGCGTTTGATTTTTTTTTCTCGATTGCTTATAATGGTTCAGGATTCATTATAAATGTTTCAAATTTGCAGTAGTCATGTCTAATTCTAGCAATTTGTATAAATAGCGGTGCATAATCTGCTTGTGTGATATCAGTTGAAGACAAAGAGACAATTCTCGAGTGTGGTGAATCTCTGAAAACACTGAATTCAGTATCCCTTTTAAAGAGAACACAGTACTCACCAACAATAATATCAGGACAGATCTATCAAATGTTTGTGTCAGGATTATAAGTTAAATACTACAATCGTCTGTATCGAGAAGTATAGAAAATTATGATGTGATCTTATAATTAAATTTCAATATCTTACTGCATATCACTTATAAATCATGTTCGGATTACGTCTTTGTAATTTGTGCACGTATCAAAAGTTGATTGATTGATTGATGTTCATTTTTTCCATATTCATCATCGCAAATATATGATATTTTAACATGATCACATCAAATCATACATAGAAAAAAGAAGTCGTAATAAGCAAAGCATAAACTGACGTCCTTATCATGAGTAAAACATGCTCAATTCATATAATATATGTATATAATATGTAAACCATGCAGAATGGTTTAGCGGTTGACCAACAACAACACAATGAAATAGAGAAGGAGAGAGAGAAATTAAGAACGGGGAAGAGAGAGGAAGAGTTGCATTCAGATTGTATTACCAAGTGCAACATTAAAAGTCTGTGGATACCGAATACCTTGATAAAACTGGCAACTGAGATTTTCAACGATAATGACACCCCAAAATGTTGTTGTTCTCTTTCTTCCGAGAGGGACATTATCTATAATTATGTTGTAACAATAATAGCTGAAGGTACATGTAAATGTCCATGCATAAATACCAACGTTACAGATTGAGGCATACGTAATACAAATTATTTTGTAATAATAAGAAAACAATTTCAAGGCTGATCAGACCCGATCGACAACGACACCGACAACGAGATTTCCAACCAAAGGCCCAGCTACACACACCATCGTAGGGTGTACTTCCGATCGAAAACTCCGCTATAGCTATCAATATCAGCAAGTCTGACCAACCTCTTTAGTAGTCTGCTCTTATTCAAAGCAAATATGTTCCATTCTCATACATGTGTTCAGAGGGTTAAAGGGATAAGGACAATACAGCCATTGTAATAAGTTCATTCGAATGAAAGCAGAAAATCAGAGAAGCAGAAGGGCATTAGCTTGAAATAAGTCGGACCAATAATAAGATAGTTATGATTGCTTGAAATATGAAATCAGTACAGCTATGCGATTCTCAAAATGGCAATTTTGTCAGTGGATTGTGACGTAGTGAAGGATAACTCTCCCTATTATGGTGTACAAAAATATCATTTATTTATTTTGTTCACCCAAGTGCCTTCAACCCTTGGACACTACTCAACAAATATTATGGAGAGTATATTATTACGGGTCTTCTAAAAAGAAAAGACCATCCAAATCATACGTTTGTAAACATTTTTTTAGTCAGATTGTGTGTTGGAACAAAAGGGAAAGTTGTCCGCCACTACATCACAAATACATTACCGATTCAGCCAATTTGAAGAGCCCATACTGTCTTGTAGTGACTGAAACTTTTCAAACTTCATAGCTTTCCTATTTACTGTATGATTTTATTCAAACTTTCACCAGTATGTTTCTCTGATTGTTCTGGTTTCTTCCAGCGTAGTTTGCTATCAAGGGTTAATTGGATTCCTCTTAATATATATTTAGGTCTAGAAAGGGTGTTGACCTATAAGGCCATTAAAATTGCCCTAGGTTTAATTTTCGAAAGTAGTCACGATCGTGTTATCTAAGCCTAATTGCTAAAAGGTAATTATAGCGAAGAACGGGGCTAAAGCGTGTCTAAATGTGTCTATTAAAAAGAGAGTCTAAATATTTTATGAGTATGAATATTTTATGATATGATTTTTATATTAAAGTTGTTCTTTTCTTCATCATTTTCGTTCTCTTTACCTGAGTCAACATGTGTACCTCTCCGGTTGCCTTCCCTTCTCTGTCCGTATATGTATGTGTGTCTGTATCTCACTCTCTACCTCCGTGTTTCTCTCTCTCTCTCTCTCTCTCTCTCTCCCTCTCTCCCACTTTTTCATCAACTCTGTTTACCCTTATGTTTAACGAATATAATTATATCATTTAATCCCAGGACGAAAATAATCAAGTCATCACACTCCTAATCTACGTCAGATTGGTAAGTTATATTATTTGTATATATACTTATTTGTCATCCAAGGATAATCTGTTGATATAGAAATACATGACAGGTCTTTAAACAATTGAATAACTAGAAATGCAAAATATAAGCCCTTTACTTAAAGGAGTTTAAAGGATCTGTAAACAGGAATGAACAAATAGAATCAGCAATGCATATCAGCATTCCAATTCTGTCTTCGATTTAGACTTGTTTTCTTATCCGTTTGTTTTTTCCATTCTGGTAATCTTTGTTGTAGCATATGGGACGTGAACAGTTTTCATCTTGGATTATTCATACCGAGAAACCAATTTGCTAAAAAGATAGTGAGGATACTTTAAGAGGGTGTAAAGTCTTTGCATTTCTATTTTTCATTTAAAGCTTATAAAGCCCACGCCACGCTTTAAAATGTTCATATTTTATTGTTTACTTTTCCCCCGAACTAGCTTATGTTTGCGAAATCATTTAATCCATGCGGCTTAATGCTGTTATTTAATTTGAATTTATGCTTAATAGAGAAATTGTGATCCAAACGTAATCGCAGAGACTTAGAACAGAGTGAAAATGGAAGTCATCCAAGCAACATTTTAAAAATGAAAGAGGCTGCATTTTTTCCCAACGTATTTGTAGCTCATCAATATTTAGAGAAGAATACAATAAAACAGTACTGTGCCTAGGATCGACTCTAAAAATAACGCGTAGTGCCCGATTTTGTAGAACAAACAACTCATGAACTTGAGTTTTTTCCTGCATTAAATCATTTAACAATAGAGCTGTAATCGAGATGGGGTAGGAGGAATGCTTTATAATGTATTACAGCAATATTCAATGTAATATATTATGGTCTAAGTCGTTTGAGACAGTAAAGATATTTCGTTGCTTTTTTTTAAAGATATTTAACCTGTGCTTTCCAACTACGTGACGAACTGAAAATTACTCGTTTGTTTTTGTTTTAACCTCTTGTTATCAAATTTTTTTTGTCTTCTTCTTCAAATTCTCCTTCTCTATTTCTTTTTCTTTTTCATCTTTGCAGACGTGGGTAGATGAGTATCTACAATGGGATCCTGCTGAGTATGATAGGACTCTTATGATTATTCCCAAAGACATATGGCTACCAGAACTAACCTTGGATGAAAAGTAAGTAAATCAGGTGCACAGAAGAAATTCGTGTGGACGGTGACAAACTTACATTATTTTGTTACATTGATTTAAACAAAAAATGAAAACGTCAACGTCCCTCCTCCCGCCGAATGAAAAGTTTCTTATATGCAATATTCGTGGTTACTTGTTGGGTATTGAGTTGAATCAGATCAATTTGTGTAACCTGAGGCGCCAAGGGTAGACGTGCCCACTTCCCCCTATATAATGGCAAGAACGAAAAGAGGAAAATAGAAATATAGAGGTGACAGGAAATGAGAAAGGAACGCCCTCCTACGAATTAATTACTTCTTAAAATTGCATTTCATCTGCCAAGTAAGATGGTGCCCTCCAATGATGTTGGTACCCCCTCCTAGTCTGTGCCCACATTAATGTCATGAAGATTTTTTTCTTCATGAATTAAGCATCAAATATCTTTAAAAAAAATATTTCCACGACTCTTTTTTAAAACGTGAACTTGACATCAAAAATTATTTTGCTGTTTGTTTTTAGGTCTTTTTTCTTCAATCATGTTGTTGGTACACTGTATTTGTTTTATGGTGTTCATTCAGTTTTGGATTTATACGACATTATCTTCAGTTATATAAGAAAATTAAATTATCAATAAAGAAAACTAAAATAACAATTGTAATAATATAATTAATTCACTATAAATATCGCAACTTATTAGGAGTCTCTTGATAGTTGAAAACTTCGTATTTCTGTTTAATCCCGTTTTATCCTCTATCATGACTCTTCTTCCTCCTTTTATACTGACATCTTTCCAAGCAGTGTCGATCGCGATTTCATCAGTTTTCCGGGTACCTACATAACGGCAACAGCGGACGGAACCGTCAACTGGTTCTTCCCGGCCGTCATCACCACAACATGCAAAGTCGATGTCCGTTTCTTTCCCTTCGACATCCAGGAGTGCACTCTGACATTCCTTCCGTGGTCGATGGATGAAAGTATGGTGAGTGCTGGAATAGACTTTCACCTCAGTCACACCAACGAGACAGACACGATACCAACGACAGACGGAACAGAAATTGACATTACCCCAATGGCCAAACAACCGATCGGTTTGGAATTCGTGTTGCTTGGGTTTGGCCTTGTGACTGAGGCATGAAGCATAAAACTACTGAATCACATTTCGATTGCACCATTACCTACGCTAATAGATGAGTGCATATGCCAGAAATTGTGCAAAGTGTCTATGCAATTACTTTTTAGTCACTTTCAGTAAGACAAGATTAATTATTTAGACATCGTAGATGGTGGTGCTGTTTGAGTACGTCAATAGTGCAGGATGACAGGGGAGGAATACAGATGAGTGTTACTTAAAGGCAAATTGATTATCTCGTGGGTCATTTTAGGAGACCGAGAGCTCATGAGACCGACTATCCAAGACATCAACGGCCTATGAGACCGGCAGGCCTCAAGAACTACACAGCAAAAGAAATACATAATCAAATAAAGAAAAAGGAAAACAAGTTCTAGGTACACGAGACCGATAACAGAAATAAAATACCGTCGGAGAAGGCTGTTCACCGTTTCAATTAATTTGATAGAATTTAAGCCTTTAACTTTCTGTACTTTCTTTACCTTTCGTTTTTCCCCAAAGCTGGACTTCTACTGCACTTAAAGGAATTTCATTTACCAATAATACTTATCTTGGTAAAACAACGTGTTAAAATACTTTTATTTTCTGCAGATGATTTTACGTTTCCCAGATGGGGCCGACGCTACCCAAGACATCTACGCGCGCAACGGCATCTGGCACCCTTCCTCTTTCACCGCCTCCAACGTCAGCCTCTCCTATATCTGCTGTCCGTACCCCTGGTCCCACGTCATCTACACCATTCGACTCCAGAGAGAGTCCAAGTTCTTCCGTGAGACCATCATCCTCCCCGCCGTATTCCTGACCGTACTCATGGCGACCGTCTCCTGGCTCCATCCAGCGTCCGGGGAGAAGATGACGTTGGCCGTGAGCAATCTCCTGGCCCTTATCCTCTTCCAGCAGCTGGTAGCGGATAGCATGCCTCCTATTGGAGATAATACATCCATCATAGGTACACCTGATTCGTTTACCGTTAATACCTCAGTCACACCGCTGAACCGACTCCAAACCGACCGATACTTGACCATTTGTCATATTAATGTAATTCTTGTTCGGTTGTTAGTGTTAGTCTATCACCGGTCTCATCGATGTGACTGAGATATAAGCCTTGTTCAGATACAAAACGGTAAAAGAACAAAATACGGCGTGTCAAAGTAGAACGTGCAAGTGAATTGCAATATGCAACTTTCAATTTTAGAGGGGAAAATATGAAACAAACTATCGTACGAAGAAACAAACACATGGCACCAGGCAACGATAATATACGCGCCCACTGATCTGTTGGTAAAAGATACTGATAATTATGTGAATAGCTTTCCGCTAAACTGAATGGGGCTCAGGTTGCCGAGGTTTGTCGTGCTTCGCGAATCTCCTTTCAATTAACAGATTAACGTTTAGTCAGTTGAGACTGTAAAATTTAAGGAAAGAAAGAATGAGAGAGAGAGCGAAAGGGTGAGGGAGAATTACCGGGGAGAATTACAGCAATACGTGGGCATGAGACTGTGAGAGGGAGGGAGATAGAGAGATGAAAATAAAATCAAAATTATAATACATTTTAGGGTATAAGCTACCATGCTCTGTTGTAAATGCACACCGTATCCAAAACCTATTCATGAACATGTAAACAATATACCTAAGATAGTATCAAGACTATTAATTGTAATTTCAAAACACGTTACTAGCGTACAAAGCGAAAGTTTGTAAATGCATTGGCTTGATTTATGTCGGACTACCTTTTCTCAAGTGTGCAATAGAAGGTGATACGTGATCTCCGAAGTATCATCACTCATTTTTCCTCCTTTCTATTTGCACTAAAGGAAGTTTCAGTAGCTAGAATTAAAACCTATCGCATAATATATATTTTTTGGTGAAGCTATTTTTTTCAAATCTCATCTGAATGCCTATTGATTATTCGCGCCCCTCAATCATTGTCATCTACTATATTTATATATAAATTACCTGTACATGTCAAAAACTGTCAGACTGTCAACCAATTCAAAATTTCAATGGCATTTGAAAGATAATACTAATTTAGAACTCCCCTTCAAAAAAAAAAAGGGGGGGGGGCTTGAAAATGTCTTTAAAAGGGAAAATAACGACTATTAGTTGTCGAATCGGCTTAGGAGCTATAGATCCAATAATTAATAGTCTTGATTTTCAGACCATTGTACCGAATGGTCGTACGTGTTATGCTGCGCAAAGATTCAAACAGTTTAATTTTGGCCATTACAAGAAGTGGGTTATTGTGATGTATAGACAAATGCTCATGTACCCTTTACAGCTCATTTTATGTATGTTATTACCAAAGAAGAAAAAAGCCAGTCAGTCGCTCAATAGTGTCTGACAGTGAAGTCTAGCAAGTAAACGGGTTTCCTTGCATAATTTGAATATTAGGACACTGCTAACGTTTAAATTTCACAGATAGGACATACATGACATATTCATAATTCCTGCATAGTTCTACAGAATTTGAGGTTGGCTGCAAAAGGGACAAAGTATTTTTAATGTCTTGACCTACCCTACTCCACTAGATGACATACTACATGATTCTTTAAAATGATAATGGCAATGACAATGACAATCCCAACGATTTCGAAACGATCTTTTACTTTTCTTCTTCTTCTAGTCACATTTTTCTTCATCATGATCGCACTCGGATGCGCATCCGTTATCTCTTCCGTGACCGTTCTCCGGATCTTCCACCACGGCGGAGACAAGCCCCTACCTCGCTGGGTCGGTAACATCATCTACCGCTGTGCCGGCTGCACGATGATTTTCGGCCGAGAGAGATTGCAAACCGCACTGAAAGCCATGTTGTCAGAAGCCCCAAAAGTCGCCTTCATCAGTCAGATGTGAGTATCACGATGGTGTTGCTATAAAGAGGATTGGTGTGGGTGTGTGTGAGGGTTACCCTCCCTCTACCACCACCATCGCACCCGGGAGCACTCTTGTGAGAGTCAAGAGCTTTCACCGTTATAAAACCATGCCCCCCCCCCCCCCCCCGCCTGGCTCCCCACATTACTGCACGTCATTTTACAAATCACACATAATTTTGACCAAAGAGTGTGACGCCATTTGTAGTTCTAATTATACCTGGACAACGCGAAGTACACTGATTATTATAATAATTTGTTAATCATTGAAATAAATAAAAAAAAATATCTATGTAAATCATTCATTACTAGCGTACTTAAACATCGTAATCATCAACCCCCTCTCTATCTCTCTCTCACACTCTCTCGCTCTGTCTCTCTGTTTCTCCCTTCTTCTCCACATCATCCTCCCGTGAGTTTCGTAGTCACCCCACACGAACTAAAGTAAAATATTTATAATCCTTTTCACACCATAATATCAAATTCAACCTATATCACTCGCATTTTTATTTTCTTCTAAGATTTCTCTTTTCTTGTTTTTCTTATCCAAGTTCATTAAGGAATTCATTAAGGAATACCCCCACTACCAAGCTTTCCCTTGATCCAACACTTAACGCACCTCATCGCAACGGCAAGGCGACGACAGAGACCGTTGCAAAGAGCCATACCCCACAGGACTTTCTGGACCGGGGGACGTTGGAGACCACCTACGAGAAGAACGCCGTGATGTGGCGCGAGACGGCCCTGGTCCTTGATAAGGTCTTTGGACTGGTCCAGTTCCTGGTCATCATCGGCGCTTGTCTCTATATGCTGATTGGTTACACGACGGCAGACCCCTCAGCAACAATCTAGTTTCTAGTCATATATAGGCGCCTTTTTCTACATGACTTTCACTCCCCCTCTGCAGCAGTTCAACATAATTGCCTTCGCTCAACTAAAAACCTAGCCCTCCCAAAACCAAAATCTGAATACTGTCAAAGAAGGTTCTAGGACACCTACCCCCTGGACATCCACCCCCGGATAACCACCCATCGTCAACTACCCCCTAGGACAACTACCCCCTGTACAACTACCCCTAGGACAACCACCCTCTAGGACTACTACCCCCGGGACAATTACCCCCAGACTACTACCCTCCAGGACAACTCCCCCGGACATCTATCCTGGGGGTAGTTCTCCCGGGGGTAGTAGTCCTAGAGGGTGGTTGCTCTAGGGATAGTTGTCCTAGGGGGTAGATGACTGAGGGTGGTTATCCGGGGGTGGATGTCCAGGGGTAGGTGTCCGGATACGGTCAAAGAATGTTAAGTTACCAAGGAGCATGCTCTCTTAACACAATTCCACATCATTTATCTTCCTCACCTGATATAGCTGCATTCCGTACATTTTTTAATGAATTAATTCCAAGTTTTATATAAAGCCGATAACTTTTTTTTCTTTGCCGATGCTTCTACTATAAGGTGTTGCTTTTAGTGTGTAAGTTTAGGGTGTCGCTTTTATACATGTTAAGGATGTACTTAAGGTGTTACTTTTTGTACCCTAAATTGAATTCTAATATAATTATGTATCTTTGTTCAATTATTCACTTGTGTATCGTGACTTTCTTCTGAACCCCTCGGCGGAACAGCGCCACCTTTCATGTTGGAGGTGGTGAGTAGGGCCATCCGGCCGTTTATGTAATGTTTCTATTATTGTTCTTCTTTTTATACTGAAATACATTCAAATCAAATCAAAACACTGCATTTTCCTCGGAGACCTGACATGTGCTCCGGCGGCTATTGCTTTAATTTTGGCAAAGATATAGGATTCCGGATACAATCGAATTTTATGTCAGCCTGTTATTTATAGTGTTTGACTCAGGGACGGAGGTTGAAGTAAAGAACCGTTATTTGTGTATGAGAAATTGTACATCTGATATGATATCAGATATCACCATTCACACCTGTTCAAAACTTATACATGTAAATAAATTGGCAACAACATAACATGCAGTTTGTACAGTTTTCTAACTGTGAGAAGAACGCCGTACTCGCGTTGAAAAGTGTTTATCTGTCATTTTAGGAACCTTTAAAAATCTAATGTCAAGGAAACATCATGCCCCCTTCCTAAAGAAAAAAAGAGAAATTAGAATCAAAGTAGAAGTTATTTTTGTTACAAACTCACCCCAGTTGACGATAAAAAGCTATTTTGTATAAATTCTTTGAGAGTTCATCGCACCAATTGCAAATGTTGATATTGGATGCGTGTATAAAGGAAATGTACATGTACAGAGTATTAATTATGATGTGACCCACATACAGAAATCAGTTTCTTGGTAACTGCAGGGTTTGTTCTTGAAGACATATCTGATCACTTTTATCATCAGCTAATTCAACCGGTCGAGGTCGAATGATCTCCATTAGAAATCAAACTCCTCCTTCGTAAGCTTGATCATTGTGAAACATATCTTTGTTTCAGTTATTAAAAATGGTGGTATTAATTCTAGGAAAGTAGGAACGCCCGTGGCGCTCAACTGAATATACAGAGAATGACCGACGTCACACATTGAAGACTTTTCGCCCTCACAGTAGCCTATATGGGTTTCTCCGAATCGTGTAACGGTCAGCATGGTCAGATTTCAGTTCTCCGTAAACGTAACGAATGCCTCCTTAAATGATCATTAGATGTAATTGGCGATTAATGTGTATAGATTGTCATTACAAATCCATCAATGTTTCATTCCATTACTCATTCGGGAGACATAAAGTGAGACAGATCCTGCTCAGACACTACTTAATGCCTCGAAATGTTGCATAATGCATAATTGCTTTTGTGAGTCTGTTATCTTCTCTTTTTTTTCTATTCCAGAATCGCTCTTTTCTTTCTCTTCCAGTTCATTATAATTTCTACGGAATGATCATTACCAGGAATACCTTTAACACTTTCAATTGTAATTGTAAATAAACGTTTTGAAATATAAAATGCATTGAAACCAGTGTACTTGAAATTTTAACACGACTAATTCAATTAAAAGAACATGTCTCCTCCTTCAAATAAGGAGGAAAAGTACAGTTATGCATGAGAAGAAAAGAAATATCGTGGAGTTTTAATATTAGGCTTTAATATTAAAAGGAACATTGAGAAATGATAAAAAGGGAGATATGAATAATCTAGAGCGAGATAAGGTGAGTTAGAGATAAGATAGAGTGACACGAAAAATCAGTTAAATAGTAATCAGGGATAAAGAAAGAACAAGATTGAAAGAGAGGGATGTATAAGGAGCGAGTGTGCAGGTACTTGTGTGTGCGAGGGTGTCTGTGTGGGCGTATGTGTACGTGCAAGCGGTCGAGTAAGAAAGTTCAAACAAAGAGAGAAAGAAGGGAAGGAAGAGGGAGAGAAAGAAAGAAGGAAGAGAGAGAGAGAGAGATAGAGTGGGGGAGGAGAGAAAGACGATGTAAAAGAAGGTTAATGGGAGATAAAGAACATAGAGATGTAACTAGAAAAAACAAAAATAAACAGAATGTGGACGTGAGAGATACATAGTATGAGAGAGAGAGAGACGAGGGGGGGGGGGGGGGGGTAGAGAAAGACACTGGGTGGTTGGAGGAATCCTTTTAACTGATACAATGATAGGCCTAAATCTGTTTTTACTTTATATTCTGAAACAAAAACCAAAAAGAAAACGATGCACATTGAGGTCGCATTCTAAAGCCGTTTATCTGGTAGATCTCATGAGATTACTGAGATGTTTTAGTACATTAGTATTACTTTATTCCTTAATGATATTGCTGATGAATCTATTTTCGGATGTTACCATGGATATGACATTCACTTAGCGTTTATCCCTTGCATCATGGGCATGATTGGATGTACATGTATTAGTGAACATCCATGCTATATAATCACCTACAAAAGCGTACAGTAAATTAGACTTTTGGTATTCCATTCTAATAGAGATCTACTTCCTTTCTAAATGTTTTTTGGGGAGACGTGTTTTAACAATTTGAAGCTAAATTAAACGAAATCCAAATTAATCAGATAACGTATTTGTGTTCAACAATTAGGATCACAAATAAACGTGAAAGTACGTCATTGAGATTAAAATAACTAAGAGAACCGTTCAAGATATAATTATTTTGTATTTCGTTAGATGACGTTTTCACCGCATAAGAAATTCCACACTAGCGATAAAAGGGCGTTTCCCAGAGTTTGCTCATCAACCATGCATTTTCAAAATAATGCACAACCCATTCACCCTAACCACACCCTACATCAATTCCATCTCATCCCATTCTTCATCGTTCCATACTTCCTTATCTCAGTCACACCGCTTAACCGATCCCATAACGTCCCCCAAACTGATCGATACTTGGCCATTCAGGCCTTCAGGGTAATGTTATGTTTGACCGTTGTTCTGTTCGATCTCGTGTCGGTCTCGTAGGTGTGACTGAGGGTACGACAGGGGTATGGCTTGTTTTCCGTCGCCCTCAGTATCAGTTTCTACTTTGCTTCTATGCCTTATATTCATATACAGTTGTTGTTATATGTATTTTCTACTTGTGTCTCTCTTTCTATCTCACTTTGCTTCTTGTGGTCGTACGTGGTAGAAAAGGAATAAAAGCGATGGATAAACAGAGAGATGGAGAGATACCGAGATCGCACGAGACAATGTGTCAACCAGGGACATACTACTGATGATAAAACTATCTCGACCTGCTCACCACCCGCCCACGACACAACCCAAATAACACAAAACAAAATCACAATACAAGGATGGTGTGAAGTGCAAAAGATCATTTCCCAGCATATATTTCTCAGTATTCGTCATATCATACACAATATACACACATGTATAATTTTATAAACGTTATTTTGCTTTCTGTTGCTGTTGTTGGTGAAAGGTCAAGACCGCAAGATTGCTTGTCTTGTAATCATCTCCTACAGGTATATCCAATCTGTTTGTCTGTGGAAAAGCGTAGGCAGAGGTGGTTTAATTCTTCCCAACCTCCTTTGAACACGTGAGAAGGCCGCCCGATTTTTCTTCTTCAGAATCATTTTAAATTCATACAACTAAAAGAACGTTTCTCCTTATCAAACAGATTCATGATAAAGCACTACTGCATTATTTTCTTTCCTGCTCATTAGATTTTCATTATTGTTTCTTGCAGCACGTAAAGCCAGAAGCGTATTGCGGAAAGTTCGGAGAACAAATTTATACCCAAATTCAGAATCAAAAGGCATTAGTTTCAAAGGACATAGGGTTACATAGCTTAAGTTTAATTTCGGCGGGGGTGGCGGCGGTATTGCAAAGGGGTGCGGAGATGTTTTAACCCAGGAAGTTTATAAGCCGTTGTTTCACATCAATGGAGACATAGACTTGAAATTAAACATTGTTGAATGATACATTCGAATTCAAAATATCATTTATTTCTATTCAGCGTAAGCCTGTACATGACATACATATATGTAGGCAGCATCTCTAAAACAATAAATACAATGTATGGCAAGAAACATAAAATAATACAAAATGTCATCTAGGGAAGTAAAGGTTAAAAGAATGATGAAACAAGTCAGATAGATTTAGGAAGAACATAAATAATATTCGATGTACTAAGATTGATCTAGTTCCACTTTTTGATATGTTCATAGACTACGAAGTAACCTCAAGGATATAACAATAACAGAAAAAAAAGACATAATCATTTGATGGTTAATATGAGTGCTTTCAGATACAGAAAATAAAAGATTTGTTACAAGACTTTATACTTAGGGAGCCCCAAATTCGCAAAAAATGTGATGGCAAAACTTCACTTAAATTGTATCATATTGTGAAAGAGGTTGTCATTAAAGAGTAATTAAGACACACTTCTGCAAAGATTTCCCCCAACAAAAATTGTTTGAAGTCAAATGTTGATAAAAGAATACATACTTTGGGTTTTCTGTTGTACACAGAAAAACTAAATTTTGCAGCAACAATATTAAGACTCCTCCAGAAATTCATGAACAACACAAATGAAAAATGGTTCTGGAATCACATGTGCTGCAAACATAGTGGTAGTAGTGGTGGCAGTAGCAGTAGAAGTAGTAGTATCAGTAATAGTAGTAGTAGTAAAAACAATAGTCGGTAGCATGAGCAACGGTAGTTGTAGTAGTAGTAGTAGTAATGGTCGAAGTAGCAGCAGCAGCAGTAGTACAGTAATAGTAGTAGTAGTAGTATTCATGACAGTAGTAGAAGTACACTCTTAAAACTGAAATGTTAAATCACCATTTAAAAGGGCCGAGGAGTGACAACTCTTTCAAAATGGTACACCCACAACAAAAAGTGAGTCATTTGACACATTTAAGCATAATTTTCGTGAGTCAGGTGTAAATTGACTCATTAGTAACAACCAATGAGTCTCTATTGACTCATTTATATTTCACCAGTGTGTCAATCATGAGCTGACGCATTTGCAAAATGCTTCGACTGACTCACATGGTCGTAAAAAATGAGTCAAGATCGACATAAGAGCATTTTAGAAGAAAAAAGTGAGTCAACTTGAAAGTGAGGCTGTATGCATGCGCGCGCATGCTTTCGTGACGTCATCCAAAATGCGCATTCTCGAGCCATATTTGAATTCCCGATCGACGACGCGACGTCGCCATCTTATATCTTGGATTCAGAAGAGTTTTGACTGCAGCTAGTGAAAAATTGGTACGCATAATTATTCATATGGTTTTAAACGATGATTTTTATGACTGGATTCGTGGGCTGAATCTTCTGATTATTATACAAATGATGCATGCGTTCATTTTACGATATCCGCACTCGAGTTGATGAGGCTGTTTGTAACTTAACTATAGATTCTACTGTATCGCACGAAGCCGTGTCGAATGAAAACATGCATGATCTTGCATCATTGTTTTATACAACGAAACTCCTAGATCCTTGTTATTTGATGTAAAACGAATTAATTCAAGATTGTTTCGTGACAGTATGGGTGACAAATAAATCTCAAGTTAAGGCTTAATTTAGTGCGTACAAAGTAGATTTTTCAGATTCGGGTAGCGGGACCACCGATTACATCGCTAAAATGTGATATTTTAGGATATATTTTCCATTGCAAATGTGGACAGTGACTCTGGCATGGTATGGTATGTGTGTGATAGGCCTAGGGAGTAGGGGGGTCTATGTCATGATGCACCCACAACAAAAAGTGAGTCACCCTTACTCAAATTGATGAGTCACTGGTTTGTCCGTACAGCGACACACTTGAAGGATCAGGTGAGTCACTATGACTCGATACAAATGAGTCTTATTTATCTAAGACTCACTTCAAGTGAGTCTTTAAGACTCATTTGTATCGAGTCATAGTGACTCACCTGATCCTTCAAGTGTGTCGCTGTACGGACAAACCAGTGACTCATCAATTTGAGTAAGGGTGACTCACTTTTTGTTGTGGGTGTAGATTAACACTTTGAACATGCTGGATCCAACCTTTATAGTGTTGGATCCAGCATGTTTAAAGTGTTAATCTACCATTTTGAAAGAGTTGTCACTCCTCGGCCCTTTTAAATGGTGATTTACCATTTCAGTTTTAAGAGTGTAGTAGTAGTAGTAGTAGTAGTAGTAGTAGTAGTAGAAGTAGTAGTAGTTGTAGTCGCAACAGCAGCAGCATCAACAACAATATCAGGACTCCTCCGGAAATTCATGAACGGCACAAATAAAACACGATTCCGGAATCGTCATGCGCTGCACTCAAATAGAATAGAATTCGATGAACATGAGTAGAGAATAGCATTTTCTATATACCCACACATGTTTTGACTGTATGTACCCGAGTGCTACTATAGTTAAGATACCCTTGACATATATACATATAGTTTCCTCAAAAATAAACATCCATAGTTATGGACGATTATTAATTCAATATCATCCGACCTATCACTCTACTCTAATTCTACGGCGTATAGCTTTTTACGTGATCTCCAAATACATAACTTCCTACATAGATGCAATAACAGGAAACTAGAATCGTAATACACAATTGTAATAGCAAATTGCAAACTATTTTGTCTTTGTCGGGCGGGGGATAAATTAAGGAATGAATATCTTCTGTTCTTACCGACATTACCATGAGAGGAAATTAAGATCGCGAGCGCTTACGTCATTTTCTTAATTACAGTGATCTATTGGTAAGGTCATAGTGGTGCATCGCAGGGATGAACCGTTGAAACACGCTGTATTATTTCTGACCTAGATACTATTACAATGATGCATTTCGATTTCAATGCAAGGCAACTCCGAACCCAGCTTAAAACTAGCCATATTTAAAGTTCATTCATCGTGCTGATTGCTTCCAATTCATGAGGCACATGAATCTCTGCACCGATTTAAAAACTGTAGTGGCTATACGCTTTTTCACCGTGTCTGTATAGAGGTTTCAAATCAATGACAGCACAGCATTATCGCAAAGATTTTAGAGAAATCAAATCAGGGGTAATTTCAAACAATATTCAGATTGCGAATACGTCATTATAATTTGTGTACATTTCAGCAGGTGATGAAGAAGGGTATCAAAATCGCCTTAGGTTGATTTATCAAAATGTTGGCGATCGTTTTGTACATGATCTGTCTCTTTATCTCCTTCGATCACTCGAATATCGAACAGTACCCTCGGAGACAAAATGGTTTTGGCAAATGAAGTGCAGACATAAGGCATTCATTATTTGTTTAAAAATAATTTTATGGGGATATAACATGGGTTTCATTGCTCCTAAATCTTCATCATTCGAAAGTCAAAGATAAGTCTATAAAGAAAACAATTTGTTGGCACATCAATGAAGGTATAAAGAAATCCTCATAGATTAGCATTAACTATGATGTTATTGTATCGTTTCACTAAAATAATGCACAGATCATCAAGACCCAATGCTACTGCTAAATTCCCTGCAGTCCAATTTATACCAAGTCGAGTTTTCCACACACGTTTTAATTCTAATTAATAAGTAATTACACTTCAAAATCAATTGCGTCTTCAATATGCTCTAATGATCATGATAATTGTCGTGGTGGTCATAATGATGAAAGGCTATAGGCTTACAAGATAACTTGGAGAAATCTTTCAAGTAACAGATGATTAAAGAATAAGCACATAATTTCATCATGGATTCCTGATTTCTATATAATTTTTTTTTTACATGTATATTACTAATATTTTACTACTTCATTACGATATAAACTTAATTTCCTCTATTCTATTAATGTGTTTTGTTCAAGTGCGGAAGAATTTATATAAATTGAATTAAATTAGATTGAGCCAGTGCACAGGAGTGGTTTCGGATACCAATTCCTTTTTTAGTATACAAAATATTTAGTCTTCATAATGACTGTTTTCCCATTTCGTTGAGCATCTAAATAACAATAATGATGTGATACGTTTTTTTTAACTATTATGATAAGAATTCTATTTTTTCATAAATACATCTCATAAATTGTATCTTCTCGAATAAACATCGACTTTACAATTTTACATTTCTATTGGGTTCCACATAGGCATTATTACCAATACCATTGATATCGTCAAAACACTTAGCAGACATTGAGGCGTAGGTTTGGTGAATTATAAATATTTTCATATCCATTCAATTTGACTTTTGAAAGAGAGACTGTCGTCTTACTGTCGATTTCTTTTCTAGTGGCTATTGATTTCATCTTTACACGAGGCACTATTTTTTAGCGAACGAAGGACGAATTCCATTTCAAAATTGCCGGCTATTATCATAGTCCGCTCGATGCCACGCATAAGTGTGCTTAGAGAAAAGGTTAATCGGAAGAGATCCGCTCGAAGGTGATATGGTTATGTGGGTTTGTGTGACACGATTCAATTCACGCACACCCACGTAATGTGAACGCACATCGCATGCTTGATATTCAATACATGGTACTGGCATGCATCTCCGCCCGGTCTATCCGTGTCACCGTCCTACTCCCTAACCTATTAGCTCTAGCGAACTACCCATTTATCAATCTCTAATATCGTCATTTTTCTTCT
Organism: Strongylocentrotus droebachiensis; assembly: GCA_035222895.1. Classification (NCBI taxonomy): domain Eukaryota; kingdom Metazoa; phylum Echinodermata; class Echinoidea; order Camarodonta; family Strongylocentrotidae; genus Strongylocentrotus; species Strongylocentrotus droebachiensis. The sequence continues at coordinate 17,407 of JAVYIG010003927.1, forward strand.
AATCCGCTATTTTTATCAAGTGATCGTGTTGGAAATAACAACAAATTATAACACGCGGATATAGAAATGAGGCAAACTGAACACGATCTCATCTAAGAAATCCTTTAGACAGTTGTTCAACACAAATTTTCAAATAACTGAATCATTATATATATGGGTTATTTTTATAAATGTTGTTTAAAAATATATTTATCATTTTCCATTTCTATATAGGGGAAGTCACCGATGTAAGATGGTAAATAAAAGTGTTGGATGTCTAGAATTCTAATCTCGATTGCCAAATGACAATCAGCATATTTTATCAAAAAAATACAACAAATATTCCCGTATATGCAATTAGTAGTTCAGATTTATAATGATTTGAAATTATAAAAAAACTTGCTCATTTTAATGAGAACAAATCATGTGTATACGAAATTCGGAATGTATGACATGACTAGCGTTTAAGACCAGAATATGAGAACAAAAGATGTGGATTAGAATATAGCCTGCAGCAAAACACTAATGAAGTCGTTATCGGCACTATTTTCGAAAACGAAGAAGATTGTTTACATTACATGAAAATACTCCTATATGGAGTTAAATTCCATTCGTCGGAATGACATTTATTCGGCTTTAAACAAAAATGAAATGAATGTTTGGAAATTCAAGAGTAATCCAACCCTTATGATCATAGGCAGATACCCCGACATGGATGATGATTCCCAATAAGCAATTACGAATGTTTGAACGTTGAGTTAACTAAATTAGCAAGTTGGCAATACCTCATATCTCAATCACAACGCATCAAAACTGACTCCGAACCGATCGAATCTTGGCCATTCGTGGAAATGTGAAATGTGTTCGATCTTGTGTCGGTCTTGTCGATGTGATTAGGGTGTGAATTGATATACTGTAGGACAACTCTCCCATTAATTCATAATTGTGTACACAAAACGGCTAGAAATAAGATTTTCTTCACAGCATGGCAGAGCAGTTCTTTTGATCTATTGGAAGCCATGTAAAAACATGCCATGGACTACATGATATATCAAGAACAGTGCGAGGTTAGTGTTACTTGTGAGTTGTGAGAAAACCGAAAAATCTGGTATCAATCTTGAAGCGTACTTTTCATTTTTTTTTTACAAACAGTCTGAATGTCTAGCTTGTTACAATCCATTGAATCCACACGATTGTTTTCGCGCATTTGCTGATCTAAATCTATAAACATTCATAAATTATTCATTACTCCACTTTGTTATAAAGCTTCCACATAATTTTTGTTGCTTCCACCCTGATTAACAGACTTCCCGCTTGAATTTTTTGAAAATTCAAAAATCATATTGATATTAAGATATTAATAGATTATAGAATAAAAAAACTTTTTTTAAAAACAAAATGTCTTTAAGGCTTCATCAAAATTAACTTGTCATTTTCTTATTACCATTAAAAGCTTTTCTATTTCGATTTAATTATTTCATTTTGAATAAGCTCAATCAAGAGTGGAATAAAATCATTACTTTGGGATGTTTCCGTTTCATGAGAGTTTTAGAGGAGGTGATGGGATCTTTTTTTTACAAAGAGGATATCGAATAAATATGCTTTTATCGAATATCCGGATTAGTTTTAACTTATCGCATGTGTTGAATTTCATGCATAGAATTAGTTGTGGATAAAAAGGCGTCGATTGTTTTCCCCTCCTACTGGTATTCAGTAGACAAAGGTAATAATAGTAAATTATAAAATTGTAATATTGCAAAGATTATAAATATGCTTTTATCGGATATCGGGATTATTTAAACTTATCACATGTGTTGAGTTCCATGCACAGAATTTGTCTTGGGTAAATGTGCAAAAATACGATGATTGTTTTGTTCCACCTTACTCGTATTAATAGAAAAAGGTAATAGTAGTAAATTAAAAAAATGCAATATTGTAAAGATTAAGAGAATAAGCAAATATGACTACCATAATTACATCACAAGAAGCAAAAAAAAACAAAAACTCACAGTCAATAATGAACGCATTACTCAAACTAAAGTTCTATCTAGCCCTTTGTGCAATTTAGACGTGTTTACGAATTTACGTTACCCAATTTCCTCATTATTCGTTTGAGAAAAGTTTGTGATTTTCGTCAATATTTTGATGTTGCATTAATTGCAGAATGATTTAGTGTGTGCATCTGACTGGTGGCAATATCTTCGTGCTTAATTATCTAACAGTTACTGCATGGGATATGTATCTTACATCAATGACGATACTCAATGGCTTCATACATTGCATGTGAGGCGTTTTAATGCAAAATGAGAAGTCGTTGTATAATAGGTATGAGAAAGCACTTCCGATGTATGTAACAGTGTCAGTGGGTGTATAAGGTTTACAAAGGCAGGTTCTTCCAGAGAGCAATCCTAGAGTGAACAACGCAGTGTCGCAGTTTCCACAGACAGGTAGTTTTAAAGCATCTTTACAAGTACACCTTGATAGATTTGTTGTCATTTCAGTCATAGTCATTCAGAGGTCCAGAGGGGGTTCCAATGACTGAAGTAACATACTGCATATCAGCCACAGACGGGAGTCCGATCATGAAGAATTCTGCAGGAGCTGTCGTCAGAACCCACACTGACCCCGTCGTCGTTCTCCTAACCGTCCTGGGTTGTCGCACTGGAGACCGATGGAGCACGGGCAATAGTATCCCTCTCGAATACCAAACCAAGGGAACGATTGGCTACGGAGATTGCACTGATCGAAAAGACCACCCAATGGCTTGCACACCCGATGATTGCCGATTCGCGACCGAACGCAACACGTGGGCCGATCAAGTTCTAAACAATCCAGATCCGTCGTACAGGTCTGTAGAGACAGAAACAAAAAAAATTAGGTTAGCAGGTGGAAAGTGATTTCTACACTGTAGCTTGAAAAACATAATGATCTTCAGCAAACTTAAAGAAAATTACCTTTTTTGTGGTTAAACCACCTCCTATATTCAATGAATAAATTTGGTACATGATTTATGAATATAAATTGAATTTCTTTTGAATGGTTTCACGAAGATGATACATTTAAAAGACTTGTGTTACTTTCAATATCTTGAATGTTTTACTATGGATCCCCGGAGCAGGCTAAACACATTTTTGCATGTATCTGAACTATTTACACTTAAAGGTACTATGTCCCATTTGCAGGCCAACAAAATGAAAATGTTAAATTCCAACGGCACTTGAAAGATAATACTAATTTAGAACTTCGCTAAAAAAAAAAGGGGGGGGGGGGCTTGAAAATGTCTTTAAATAGAAAAATAACGACTATCAGTTGTCGAATCGACTTAAGAGCTATAGAGCCAGTTAGTAATGGTCTGATTTTCACACCATTGTACCGAATGATCGTACGTTTTATTCTGCGCAAAGATTCAATCAATTTAAGTTTGGCCATTACAAGTATCGGGTAATTGTACCCTTTACAGCTCATTTTATGTATGTTATTACCAAAGAAGAAAAAAAGCGGGTCAGTCACTCAATAGTGTCTGACAGTGAAGTCTAGCAAGTAAACGGGTTTCCTCGCATAATTTGAATATTAGGACACTGCTAACGTTTACATTTTACAGATAGGACATACATGACATATTCATAATTTCTGCAAAGTTCTACAGAATTTGATGTTGGCTGCAAAAGGGACACAGTATTTTAAAACATACAGTATTTCAATATATTCATACTAATCATATTTCCTCACCTTTTCTTATATAACTAAATAGAGTATCACATACAACGATGTCAAACTTTCGAAAAATCAAGGTAAGGAAATTCGAAGCCCTGTCCATCTCCTTTTCAATATGCGAGCATGACATTGAGGTATTACGTAATCCGAACATATCTATGGGATGTACAATAAGGTATTGAAATTATCCTTGAGTTGTTTTTCGAAAGTCGTTGCGATCGTTTTGGCATATCTATCTATCAGCACCGCAGCCGTGTCTTTGAACTCATCTTAGATACTTTTACCGCGACTTCTGGGGGGTGTTCCACAAAACTTGTCATCAGTGACAAATTACAGTTTTCGTTATAAGCTACTGAAATCCTTGATTCTGATTGGTTATCAGTGGATTTGTCACTGATTTTTGACAGTTGTCAATGAAAAAAAGGCTTCGTGAAACGGGTCCCTAAATTAAACAATGGAATGTGATTTACTACACATCTGATGACCTGGCATTTGCTCAGGTGACTTTTTAAGCCGGGCTTTACATCTTGAAAAAGTATAGGGTAAGGGTTGCAATGGATATTCAAGATTTAGGGTTAGTTTTAGATGTAGTTTTTGGTCGGGGGGGGGGGGGGAGGAGTTGGAAATTTGATTTACATGACCGCGTGAGCAATAGTCGCTGGAGCTGGGTTTCACAGCACCTTACATCTATACGTCATTGATTTTCGACGCACTAGTTGACTGAATGCATAATTTAAGAGAGCAATCAAAACATTACTTTAGAAAAAATCCTATTTGCCTTCCGTCACGGGAATGGGAAATTAAAGAAATTGGTGTGTGGGAAATTGGTTTTTCTTAGGGTTAATGACATACCCTCTTGACGGAAAGATTTATTGGTAACAGGTAATAACTGAATATTGGCTATGAATGGGGAAATATTTGCCACTTCATCTTAATGCAGTATAATCCAACGGGATGAAATGGGTTTAATATTAAATCTTTGCCGACAGTCACAGCTTACAGAGAAAAGTTGAGTACGGTAAAACCATTAATAATTATGTTCTGGATTGTTTTTCTCATTATTATTTATGAAGCTGAATTTAGATAACCCTGTAATTGATTTGGTATACCATAACCCAGAGGGGATTTTAAAGGAATAGTTGAGTTTTGTTGCAGAGGGCGCTAAACAAGTTTTTGTGTGTGTGAGATATTGAAAAACTGAGTGTCAAATTTGAAAGAATATACAATTTAAATGACAAAATCATCATTGTTTGATCAAAATCGGTTCAGAGACGGCTGGAATATCCATAAATATAACCATTCTAATATAGGCTATGTGGGGCCCCCATAAATATTCGGTAATTTTGAAAAACGAGACAGCGCCTTATATGTTTTACCCCAGCCAATTCCAATATTGGCTTTTTCGTGTTGGTTATAATACGCACAACCTGCTGGCCCGTGTATTGTTATTATTAATTAATTAATTAACTAACGGTCACCGTATTTTTTTAAATGATGCTGAATTAGTATGATAGTATTTGATTTAAATTTCACACATGTTGGGGTCTAAAATTACCTTCATAGCAATTTTAGGTTCTAAAAGGGCACTAGAAATATCATGAATAAGAATGCACTATACCTATAACCCTAAAGGCACTTTGAAGGCATTTGCGGTCTGAAACAAAAACTCAGCTATCCCTTTAAGCTCCCGAAAAAAGCTTGACGCTCATGACAAGGAAAATGACCTTTTCCTAAAGTCACATAACCGAAGCTTGGGTATCAAATAATACTCATGTTCTTTACTCTTCATTTCGTAATGATTTCATTGCAATTCTTAAAATAGCAACCCAGTCGTCACACTTTGAAGGCTGGAGATTAGTCGAAGTGGTACCAGTAGCAGGAGCAAGGTGTAAGCGATGGAGTCTTAACACCAGGATATTGATTCGTACACCTGCTCTCGGTCTACCAAATCACAATTCAATATTTCACGGCATATAACACTCATCAATCGTTGGCAAGCCAAGCAGGTGTGCAATCATGTACAATCCTCACATAGATTTTAGTGATGAATTATACATGCAACCATACTCCTAGCGCATGATTTTGACGGTGATTATACCTAATCATATATACTTACAGGAAACGAGCAATGTCAATAATTGACATGTTTGTATATTTTCAATGAAAATAACCTTTATTTGCAGACTATTTTTTGTCGCAAATGTCAGTCCCACTTGTCGGGATAAGGTCAAGGTAAAATCGATTTAGTTTCAACCGAATATCAACGGCAAATTGCAGAATACAGTCATATCTTCAATTAAAAAAAATGAAATAGATACAGGCAGTTGTGTCCTTAATTTTTGCGGGTTCCATGTTGTAAATGGCGGGAACTTGGGAGGTGGTATCGATTAGTAAGCCGAGTATACTATACATTATTCGAATGTTTCGAATAAAAACGAGACATTGAATTCGTCATGGCGACGAATTAGGTGATCTGCCGCTTTGATCGAGACATGACACATGTAGAAACTCAATGGGAGATTTGGTCTTTTAAAAAAATGTCCACCCTCCACTTATATAACACGCCTATTTACAAGCTCATTTAGTAATCAGAGATGAAAGAACAGTAGAAATGATTGTGACCACTATTGTTTGATATAACACTGTTAACCATTAAATTCATAAGGACCTTAAGATTTGCACGACGAGAACGTGGACTGCCACGTGTGACATCCTTTTAAGGCAATGTGACATCCTGGCAGTGTCCAGTAGTGCCTTAAAAGGACGTCACATTGCCTTAATAAAAGGATGTCACACGTAGCAGTTCACGTTCTCGTCGTACAAATCTAAAAGTCCCTAATGACAGGAGAAGGTGAACAAACAACAAAATAACACGTCTTTCATAGAGTTAAAGTTCTGGTTTTCTACTATACGAATATGTCGGATCGTGCAGAGCAGCAAGAAAAGCGATGTACAAACCCGTACAAGTAGAAACCATAATGACATCTTTTGCAGTCTTCATCTGAAATCGGAATTTTTGACCACGTTCCCGTCTTCTGATAAAAAACGTACAAGTAGAAGGTCTGAAACAAGTAGACTATCCATGAAGGAAATATAACACAAACTCAATTGGAGATATCCACGTACAAGTAGAAACCATTACGGCAGATTTTGCAGTCTTCTTCTTAAATCGGAAATTTGACCACGTTCCCGTCTCCTGATTAAAAATTGAACTGTAGAGTAAATTTTCAGCTACAACATAAGAAAATATAGAGGACATCAGAGTAAAGATAGACGATATATATTACCTAATAGAATCAAATTCAATTGTTTTCCTTTAAGTAACACTATGTTAACGTCAAAGCATTCTAACAGCAAACATGAAACCGCATTTCCAATTCAAACCCTATCAGAACATGAAAACGAAATTGGGGGTAACCAGCCAATCTGAAGAGTTTGCCACTTTGGGAGAATTTTTCAAAAGCGCGCGTGCAACCATTTGAGGTTAAATTAACGTCTATGAGATAACTTAAGGTCAATAAAGGTTATGATTGATTTAAAATTGCTAAGAATCGTATCAGCAACACAGTATAAGTGAAGAAATTGAATTAAATACATTTAGTACGGACGGCCCGGGCAAAAACGCGCGCGGCGAGATTTTGAAATATTGAAAAAGGTCTGAAACGTGTAGTAAATTGGTCCAATAAGTATTTTAACCAATTTTAAATTGCGACGAGCGCACGGACATGATTGTAACCGAAAGTTTACCGATGACGTCAAGTTTATGCATAGCAAATATAATTCAGAAACGACTATGTATGACAGAAATATGGCGAATATTAAAATTTAAAAAAACTTATAGGGAAGAAGTAGTATTTCAAAAATATTAAATATTGTTCAAAGGACGCGTGACGTCTTTGACGTACATGTACAGCATGAGTTTCACAAGTTGATTAGTCTTTAAATGTATACAATAAAATTGTCATAGAGATCAAAGTGATTACGCAACAGCAGAATGTTTATAATTTTTTTTAAGGCTATTGATTTAAGTATTCTTCAAGAGGAAAGCAATTGTGTGGGGCATTTTTCTAAAATATAAATAATTAATGCAAAGGGTGCAAGCTAACGGTCACTCTAACACGTGACTGAGATTTTACCGAACCAGGGTGATTCATTAAAAAATGACAAATATTCCCGATGGCGTATCCAACTTGGAGGCCTTACCCATTTTGGATTAACAATGCCCCAGGTGGCTTTTGAAGGAGACGGAAAATGTAAAGGAGAGAAAGAGATGGGAGAGGAGGGAAAAGAAAAAAAATATGGTACTTAAGAAATGCACTCGCTTTCAAGGGCCCGTTATTGCATAAAACACGATCACAAAAGCCTTTCGAGAAATATAAAGGGCAATTTCGATAATCTATTTTACTGTCTAAAGAAATCATATTGAGATCACGTAATATGTTACTGTAATGTTCGCACTTTCCAATAGACGACGTTCTAGAGTATTGATATTGCCTTTAATTAAAGGGATAGTCCACCCCAGGATTTTCTTTAGCTGACGATATAGACCTAATAATACCATGAAGAATGATACAAGTCTCATTAAAATCCATGATCACATAACGAAGATATATCGACTTTTTTATCGAAAATCAGCCGCCCCCCAAATGCAAATGCGTTACATGGGCATGAAACGATCGCCAAAAAATAACCGATAGTATCGAAATTGTGACGTATGTTGCGAGCTGCCTTCTTATTTCGCAGACATTCACTTTCGCTTTCACTTTCATTCATGATTCGTCGTGTCAGTGCGATAACAGTGTACCGCGAGCGAAAGTGAATGTCTGCGAAATAAGAAGGCAGCTCGATTTTAAAACCATGGTCTCTAGACCATGGCTTAAACCTGGCGTTGTAGACTGAAATAAGAGTATAAGCATATATTGCCCCTTCAATGCGAGGGATACCTGTATGCATGTTTGTAGGTTTAAACAAAAGGCAAAGAACTTTTCTTTATGAATTTGGAAATGTTGGGCCATGGGTTGAAGGCACATGGCATGCAGTAGCGTCCAGCACAGAGGGGCAGATTGCGGCAACAATGGCTCCTGGGTTTTGTTTTTTCGCCATAAGTGTAGGGCTAGGATTGCAAATGAGTTTTAGTTTAGGGTTAGTATTAGGGTTAGGGTTAGGTATAGTGTTGGGTCCACGGTTGAAGTTAGGAAGTCGGTTAATGTAGGAATTAACCGCGGAGCCAGTGTCTTACAACTGCAGATAGCATTTTTATCTAACCTGAAGAGCTAACGTCTGTTTGCAAAATGATCTTGAACGAACATAGAAAATACCGCAGATCACCGTTTAACGTACAGTTCGGTGTTAGTACGAGTCATAGAGTCAAGAATGAATTTACATTTTTATGAAATCTATTTTAGATGCCACTTTGAAGTAACAACCTAGAGAGTTCCTACTCAAACTAATCAGGAAATCACACTTTGGTGTTGATTTTGATTAGCCATCGTACATTATTAACAACTTTTGTTCCTCAGCTGATCCGTGTACAATAACTACCTCGGGTAAACGAGGCAGTTTTTTGAGTTTAGAGTTTACAGATGGCGGTTTTAGTAAGAGTGCTGAATTTCAAACTGAGGCGCTATTGTGAATTCTCAGAAGAGATTACTGTATTCTAATGAAAATGAAAGAATAATCGTAGCCCTATATGCTTTAGTATAAGTATGAAGCATTACATACTAAAAGAAACAAATACAAACATGCTACTTGCATTCAATAATTTTTTTTTAAATATCATACTCGTCATCATGCCATATTAATACTAATAAGGCAATGGAAGAAATTTCGTAAACTGTAAAAAAGAATTTGTTCATTGGTAATTTTTACGTATTTTTTCCATGTAGAATTTACTTGAAAACATTAGTTTTGCCACTTACGCACTAAATTTAAGTCTTGCTAACTCAAACTTTCAATTTAGTAGAACATACGTGGAATATTTAAGTAAAATCAAATACATAAGAACTTTAAGTAATTTCAGCTTGTATTAATTTAGTAATTTTAACTCAAAATCAGAAATTATACGTATTACTCAAACAATTTATGTTGATTATTCTTATCTTTTTAAAGTAAGGACCGATGCAGTGCGTAATAGAAATATTTACATAATTTATGAATATTCATTAAGACCAAATTAAACTCTTTTTTAAATAAAACAATTATTTTTTGTGGTTGAATGAAAATTTAAGGACTTAAAACATTTACTAATTCATTTAACATGGCTAAGCAAAGACAAGACAATTTTTAATTGTTACCCAGTTCAAAACAAATCAAAACTTGATATTTCAGGAAATTGTCAACCAATTTTCCTTTTAAGATGCTACGATCAAGTATATATAAAATTTGGAGCCTTTCAATATGTGTCGAATTGAAGCGTATGTAATAGTTTGTGATGGTGGTAGATATATATAAACGGTTAAATCTTAAATAGAAGTAGTGAATGATTAGTGGATGTTACTTGTTAGATTAGATGGGTACCAAATCGTGCAATATGTAATCCTATCATAGCTTTTTTTTAATTATCTAAAATGATTACAATACTTAAATTATTTACGTTAATGTAACTCGATTTGACTGAGTAAAAATTTATTCAGCAAAATAAGTAAATTCTACTTAAGATGCCGTAGGTAATATTTACTTCATAAAAATAAGGCAATTCTTTTCCTCAATTTTATTGAGTTATTTCGACTATTCTTTTTTTACAGTGTAGTACAGATTTTTGAATTCGTATACGAGTTTTTCACACACCTAATGGCTCTATAAATGATTGTAATATCTCTGTGCTCTTCGAAACGCACCATATAGACCGGATATCTTTGAAATATCTCAATTTTATTATTAATGCTGATCATTGCTGGAAAACTACATTACATAACAAATCTGAATACAGCTGTAATACTTCCCTTTCACACTAAGTATTCATGTATGTATAATGATGTTTAAGAAATGCATTGTTACCGAGGAAAGTCACATGAATGGCATGAATGACACGAATTTGATTTCGTTTCCGTCTGTTTGCCCAGTTAATTGTCAGCACAGTATTGTTTTTACGAATCCGTCAATATATCGATGTGCAGAGTTTGACTTAAAATAAAATGTAAAAATAATGAAGAATAACGAAAATGTAAATCGGCTTGGGTGACGTTTGATTTTACTTCCAACGAAATACAAAATCGATTTATGGTGATTCATACCCGTTTAAAGTTCATGTGTCAAGTGGTTCTTGAGTTTAGTAAAAAAAAAAAAAAAATATATATAAAAAGTCATATAGAATTCTACGATTTTCATGAGACTTGAAAAGTCCTCCATTATCTATGCATTTGACCTCCTTCCCCTTATCTAATTAGTTCATCTCCCTATGGTGATGCCTTCGATACTAGCATTAAATTTGGAGATTTGAGTCTTAAACGGTTCCTTAAAAAACGCGATAACGAGGTGGGGGACAGACGGTTGGACGTACAGACAACTCCAAAAACGTGACGAACATTATGTACATAAATATAGGGAAACATGTAGTTTCATTCCTTTATCGTGGATGATTATTGTATTAATACATACATGTAATGTAAAGGGTCACTTAACGGGGAATATTATGACTGAGGAACAAATAAACTCGATACCCAAATAACAACAGTCATAAATTGAAATAAGCAATACTGAATTCAAGATCCAAAGCATGACAAACTACGTCATTTCCGATAGAGGTTGCACCTACATGTACATTCATTCCTTGCATTCATCGGAAATACAGACATCCCTTGAAAAAAGGAAAACCCAAGTTTATCATTATATTATCAATTGAAAGATAAGAATATGAGCTTTTTAAAATTATGTGTATATATATGTACAAAGTAAGGCATCCCGAAACATTTCATTTTCTTATACAAGTTGTGTAATTAGAATCAAAAGTTTTAATTTGAAAAGTGAAAAATCTAAATTCGATGCCTTGATTCAATAACAGGCCTTGTCTTATTTTTCTTATGTTATACATAACTCCATAATGGACTAAATGAAACAGCCATTCGCTTATTTTGGATAATTGAATTTCATACACGGCCACTTCAGAGACAAATGAAAGGGAAACACCAAAATTCCCAATGACGTATACACCGATACAAAACGTAATTTGGTATGACTGAGTGATTTATCATTAAATTTCAGTTTCCCCCTTTTTCAGGGACACCATGTATAGGCTACACCACGAAAGGAATTATTATTCTTGTATTCTGAATGACGTTCGTCCTTCCCCCAATTGTCCAATCTCTGAGTAAGGCAATAATCACCGATGATTGTAGATAATGCTATGCATATATTAAGTGAGATGATTTTTTTTATCTTCTAGCTAGATAAGGATTTCATTGCTGCTTTCTTGATTTAGTGTATCTAATTTTTGAATTTATTTCAAATTTATTATTCTTGTAATGCCCACTCAACGAATTTTTTTTTAATCACCTTTTTATAACTTCTTTTTCTAAATTACCTTTGTGAAAATTATCATATACGCACAGGCTCTTAGTACTAGGTAGAATTACCATAAATCAAGATGTAATAGATGCATTTGGTATGTCATCGTAGTATCAGCAATTACCAATGATTTGAATTTGACAGAGAAAAATAGTCAATATATATAAATATAAAAGAACCTCTACTTTCGTAAATCAATTTGAATTAGTTCTCAAATTAGAGGCAAATTGGGCTGCAATCTTTTTTGGCACGCAGGAGAGCTGTAGTGAGAGGATTCATATTCATACCTCATTAAGTTAATACCACCTTGATATTTGATTGGGTGTATTAAAGTATAAAATATTATATCCTTCTACAATCGAAGTGGGAGGCATTTGTTCGTATTCAAGTCTAAACATATCCCTAACCTTATATGAAATGTAATGGAAGTTGTAAACGCTGTGTGCCTTGATCCGTGGTAAGCAGAACAAGGATTAATCTATTTAAGAAAAAAGAAAAATGCTTTTATGTGTATTGAAAAGGGATACGATAATCAAAACATATCGTTAATTATTAAATAATAAGAGAAATTAAGAAGTACATTTACATAAAAGAGTTACGTTTAGAACTAATCTGTTATTATTATGTTAATGCGAAGGGCTCCCAGAGAGGAGATTAAGGTATACCTTGTTCGTTGTCAGTAGGAGTTATAGCTGATGCATGTATCCACAAGTTTACATATTGGGTAGTTCGAACATGCATTACACGACCAATCTTGAACATCGTTATTCAAGAACCCCATAGCCGCTGGTCATGGAAAAGAACTCGAAATGTATTTTCAAGGTCAAGGCCATTAAGAAACCTCTAGAAGGGGCATGAGTGGGTCGTCATCGGATCAAACAAAATAAATCATACCAAGACCCGAATACACAAACAAGGAGGGGTAAGGAATTGAAATTCTACTTTATTCGTCATATCATCTTGTACAGCAATCCATCTTTGTGCATGCTGTATTTTTCGTTTTGTGAAACACCAATTGAAAGCCACTTCACATGTACATTATTTTTGATTTTGGACATTCGAGTCATGACAAATTGAAAGATATATTTGATTTGTGAATCGCACTGACCTCAATAATAAATCCAGGTGCTCATGGTACTTGAAAATAACCCCCCCCCCCCCCACAAAACACGAAGAAAGTGAAATAATTAATTGGAGGAGGCGTGTGTAATTTTAGGACGAACGGAATATTTGTATTTCGAAACTACAATACTAACTTCCAATTTAAAGAATGATAGTATTTACAAATAAAAATGTTTTTATTTTGTCAAGACATCATACGCAATGTTGACTGCTGGTCAATAAACTGGGCGCTATTACATTAAGTACAGGAAGTTTAATCGAACTTTAGAGGCTTGCTATAAAGAATTTATAAACTCATTAAAATCTGAGCATGGATGCTTTGGTAAAGAGATTAGCATCTGTTTCATATGATACCCTTCTCGTATCTCTGAGTACCAAGGCCCAAAATAAGCAACAGCAAATACTCTATCGAGTACAAATCTCATAGGTATGGGGAAGATGTCAAGTATGTAGTTTTAATATAAAGATGGACTCAACTTGCAGTGAGCCTTCTATTTGTATTAGTATGTAACATTTGACACTCGTCTTGAAGTCAATACACGCCCTAAATCTATATCAGTTTACCGATGTCTTTATTACTTTGTCCAACTTTCTAAAATGAGGAAGTATTATTTTGAGGACCAGAAGGCTGATCACATACTTGCGCGACATAGCAATAATTTCAACTGCATAATGTATTTCATATATAGAGAAGGCTGATACAAATATTTAAGTGATTGAAATAGTACGTCATCAGATTATTTAAATAATTTATGATAAGAATTGTCCATAAATCTAAACTGATCTATAAACATATTTTGCAAATGATAGGTGTTTCTCTTCAAAATTTTAATGGATGAGAGTTAGCTTTGAAAATAAGTTTCACTACACGCCAGCATGAAATATCATTCGACCTTTCCCAGAATCAATCAATGATAGGCCTACCTTTAAAAAGCCACCGCGATTGAACTATCATTCTCTTCATATGAATTATGCAATTTGTCTGACGTCAGAGGAGACATAATCATGAAAGCATTGGGTGTTTGTTCTTGTGACAACTTTATTATATGTTTATTTCATTGAGTTAGTATTTACTGGGTCGCATTGAAACATGGGGAAAGAATTTCCGGACTTGTTAAAGGTAAACGGAGAGAATACAAATTCAATTTTCAATGGATTAAAATACCATAGTTTGAATGACTGTATTGGTGTGTTTAATAGATGAGATAAAGAGAGAGAGAGGGGAAAATAGAGGGAAAGAGCGAGATAGAGATGGAGCAAAAGAAAGACAGAATGAGAGAAGGAAAGAGAGATAGATAGAGAGAGAGAGAGAGGGGGAATAAGAGACATGCAGGTAATTCAATAGTTTAGATTCGAGTCTGCTTTAATTATTTAAAAAAATTAAATAAAAAAAATCATATTCAAGAAAGTTTCGAATTTGAAAAGCTGGAAAACAAATTGACCCCTTGATTCAATAAGAAGCCTTGTCTTGTTTTTCCCGGCGTCTTCCTACAAATAAAATACACTTAACACATCATCATCCACGACGACTTAAATGTATCGACATAGATCGATTCGTTGGGGATAAAATTGGTGTCCTCTCTCTTGCATCTGTATTCTCTTTCACTACGGCAAACAAATATTTGAGAAACTAGATGTTCAGACTCTACCCTACAACAAACACCCATCGTCCTGCACACAGTGGTTTGTCCAAAACAAGTTCTAGAATACTGAATTGAGCATTTTTATTTTGAAAGTTTCCATCAATTTGAATCAGGATCTCTGTGAGAAAATAATTTGGTTTTATTCCATCATGTCAGTAAGTCTATTAGGCCATTGTGTTATTTTAAGTTAATAGTTATAATGATAAAAATGATGATGAACAATTGCTTTTAGAAAGGTCCAGATAAAAGTCATAGCACCTTTATTTGCCATTTGGAGTACAACACAACAATAAATTAAAAGGATAATATTAAATACATTATGAACATATTCGTCTATCATAAAATTACATTAAGTTCTGACGTAGTATTATCCAATGTAACATTTCACATCGCTGAAATGAGCCTTTAACAAAAACGTGATGGTCAATATGATGTTCAGGCCTTTTAATATCAAAGTATCTCTAACTATTATACGCTCCCATCGGACGTCAAATTTAGATTTTTTAGTGAATTATACACACACAAAGGAAGATCTTAAGCAAACGAGAAAAGAGGATTTGTAACTGACAGCTCGACAACATAAAAAGCGACGCTTCGGGCTAAATCTCATTTTCTACTCCGAATTTGGGCGGGAAATGCACTTTTGAGCCCCTTAGGGCACGATGTTGACAAGTGAGTTATTATTGCATCTTCGATGTAGCTATTTTTGCAAATTTAAACGTATGAACATTGCTGAGCAAGAAATTTTGATAAGATATTCGAGGAACAGTAGCATATCTTTTACGATATCCGATCCGCGAATCTATTCACTATAAAACTACAGCAAGTACCAATTTCATGTTCATCTCCAAAGAGTGGTTTATTACACCATGGACCTACATGTACTATGTCTCTGGTTTAACCGTGACAATTGACAATTCCGTAGTAAAAGTAAGAAAATTGTTTCCGTGGGCGAAACTATTAAATTACTTGACGTTTCCACTGATATTTATATAAACTTCATAAGGTTGTACGATGCACCTGTTTTTTAATTTTTTTTAAAATCTATTAACGGATTATTGAACTTTAACGGGTCTGCTATTCAGATTTTCAGATATTGGGAAAATACACTGGGAAAAAAGTCCCAAGGTGATTTACTCAATAAAACCGAGTCAATTCGAAGGTTTCTCATAATCATGGAATCGCCAAAATATTTGTTGGTAAAAAAAAAAATCTTCCTGGAAACATTGGCATTTTAAATTCCATACTATACATGTATATGTCTTTAAAGCATTTCAAGGTCCTACAAGAGACGGTATTTTTATTTGGAATTAAAGTGGATATAGTTGAACATTATCATATTATATAGCCTGAGGGCGCGGTTGTTTATGATCTCCCGATATAAGAACTTAAGAACTCCCCGTAGGCTGTCGTAATTTATTCATTGAACTAGAATGATAGTATGAAAAGGTAGTTAATATCTCAGTAGCTGAGGTTTGAAATTTACGAAAATCCACTATCTTTGTTTACTTTGCTTCAGTTCTGATCCAATTGGATTAGGTATGCAAATTAGTAAAGTAATATTTTATTTTAATTGCAAAAAATATAAATCCATTGCACTTAACTAAGAGTACCAGGATATAAGTGGCTAACATCTTACATCCAAGGTTACAGGCTTTCCAGTGAGGCAGAACAAAAAAATATAAGTTACAAAATCTCGGACGATTATATGTTTGTGAGTTGTTGACAGGAAAGTGAACTGGATTGAAGTTTTCCTAATGACGCCATCGCTTCGGTTTTTCACAAGGAATTAAAAAAAGAAGATGAGTGACTAAATTGGGAAGGGTTATATCTATATTTTGTCACTTCTATAAATAATTATGAATATTAAAATGTATATGTTGGTAGTACAAAATAAAAAGTAGATTAAAACAATCATTTATTGCATTTCGTTCGACGTATTAAAAAAAAGCAAGATAGCATTAAATCCTGGCCATTCAAACAGTGATCAATGGACAAATGACATGTTAACACCTTACTGTAATCTAAACTACATTTCGGTTTCCATTGCCTGTTTGTTTTGCTGTTGTTTTTTACGTAAAGGTGTCGTGATACGGTGGTACATTCACTTGCCTCTTAATCCAAGGATTTAGGGTTTGAATTGCGGCCCTGCACTAACTTCCTTTGGCAAGAAATTAATAAACATTGGCAAGACATTTTCCAATCTTCGTTTACGTATAAATGGGTATCTGGCAAGTGCTAGGGTAATAATTACTGCAGGGATGAACAGCATTAATGCTGCTGAGGCTTCCCTTGGTAACAAATCTTATGATATTATCTTTAATTGCTAAAAAATAACTGATTATAAAGTTTGGTACGTTTGAGAAGCTACTCTGTATCTTTGAATAACTTGATATTTGCTTTAAAAACTCTTTACTATTGTCTTGTTTCTTGTTTTTCACCTTTCGCTAGGTGTGTTAGAAACTTTCCAAAGGCATAATGCAATATAGACCTACGAGAAAGGATGTTCAATAATCAATGTCAAAGTTGTTGGCCTTGTTGGAGCTAGCATGTTGTAATTGTAAATCTGCCATTTTGAAAGTATCCCTCTGCCTTTTTTAACTTTGATTTTGATTTTGATTTGATTTTGACATTATTTTGACTTTTTACACTGCTCGCTGTCATCATCTCTCTGTAAACGTGGTTGATATTCTTCCTCAATATTTAGTCGGCATAATAATCATAACGTATTATCTCATTTCAGATAATACATTCCATGATTTTGAGAACCCTTCATCAATATACACCTGAGCAAACAAAAATATCACCCTCTTCCACAAATAAAAATCAATTATAAGATGTGTGACGTGATTTCTCCCTAGGACGTCAAAACTTCCACTGTAAAAATTTGTTGTGAACAATTACGGAATCCGAATTTAACTTTGATTGACTGAATTCGAACTTCCGTCACGTGCTCGAGCACAACAATTAAATTCCAAGCTTTATATTTCCATTTATGGATATACGATCTCAGATAATATCACTGTCAGAGAAATGTCTCACATGCAGGATGTTAGTCGATTGTTCTTCTATTCCACATCCTGTTGTGGTCGCTGTATCGTCGGCAGACATGTCCCCGGGATATCATATATCATTTTTTTTTTGGTGGTGAGTGATCTAAGACTTTAGACGATAACGAAATATCAATATCAATCATTTTTGCTTTCTTCCCGCTCATGTTTGACTTTTAAAATGTATACAACATCGGAGTTATTTGAGGTAAAACAATACATGCAAAAAGGGCTCCTTGATTTTTGATCTATTTTTCACGACAATGTAAAAATCTTAAAACGACGACAGCGAGAAGTTTCGTAAATCACACATCCTCAAGATTACGAATCGTGAATCAGCCAAGGTACAATGATAACACGCTCATGTATTCAGAGACTTTCTACCATCCAGACACCCACTCAGTAAACCTGGGTAAAAAGTGGCAAATGCAGATTAATGTCTTGTCAAGGGACATTAGTACTGGGATTCGAACCCTTACCACGGATATCCAAATTCGGGTGGCATAATGAGCTAGATCATGAAGCATGTACCGCGTCAGGCCGCATAAAAACATCATTTTTCAAATAAGTATTTCACTTACCGTTTGCTTTTACGTGGTTACCTTGTTCATTTTTACTTTAAAGTCAGTTGCGGCGCATCACCACAAATTTAGGAAGTACCTTTACAAAATGCAGACGTGTTGAGAGCCACCACAGACCATGAGAAATTTCAGACTGTACATTGGTTTTTCTCTAGGGATCGTTTTACTTAAGAAGAGGAGATACTCTGTCCTTCAAATTGTCACGTCTTTATCCGGATTAAGTAACACCATTAGGAGGAGAAAAGACATTGGAGGGTGGTTTATGCATGAATTGTGGTGCGAAAAAAAATGCTTCGCGGTGAAGGAGGATAAAAGAGGGATAGAATGAAGAAAATAGAGATACAGGAATAGAACAAAAAATGGTTGTGGACATCTGTGAAAAGGAGGTAACAAAGGACGGATTTTGCGTGAGGGTGTGTTTAAGATTTTTATTTTATTTTTAGGAACCTTGAAAGAAAGGGAGAAACAAAGAACAAGAGAGATAGATAGAGGGAGGGAGAGAGAGAGAGAGAGAGACGGTGGAGTGACAGATAACGAGAGAGCATGTTCATGTGTTACAATATCGTTCTTGATGAATGAATGGGATGATGGAGAGATGAGGCAGGAAAGGGAAAGGAAAATTAAACAAGAAAGTAGGAAAGAATAATCGATTGAGGATTTGAAAAAAAATTATTAGGTGTATAAGTAGTGAGATGGACAGACAGAATACATATCATACATACACACACAAACCCAGGGAGAGAGAGAGAGAGAAAGAGAGAGAGAGAGAGAGATGAAAGTTGGATGAAAGGTGGAAGAAAAGACACTCAAACATTGTCCTAAGGCAATTTCAGTAGTCTCGTGCGTCATCTAATGAAAAATTAATGTGCCAATTAATGTACAATTATACATATCACATAACTTGTACGTGTCGACATTATTATATGAAGGACTTGGACAGAGATGCTGTTCCATTTGACCTGTTGATGTCTAAACAAAAGTGTTTATTCTAAAAACAGCCAGAGTACTTTCTCTGCTACAAAAATTGTAGGATGTAATGAGGGAATGGGAGGAGCGGTCAATACCAAAACTCTCTATTAATGAGTAAGAGTATATTGGAAAGTCCACTACAGGATTTTATGATGAGTGAGAGGGAGAATACCAAGAAACAGAAAGCATGATGATGGAGACAACTATAGATGATGCAATTCAACAGGCTATTACAACAAGAACCTGATATGCAATACAGTGAGATATATGACTCTTATAGGGCAATCTAACCTTTGTAACAATTCCATGTGTATTAAAGCAGAAAAATAAGAGGAAAAGAATGGTGAAAGTGAAAAATCAATCGGACCGATAATAAGAAAGTTATGAGTGTTTGTCGTGTACAGAATATATATATATATATATCAAAAATGTATGTTTGTTTTTTCTCGGCGTCCACTCCCTTGCGGCACGTCTCAAAATGTATCGTGGGTAGCATGAATCATGCAAAGTTATCCAAAAAGAAAAGAGCCTCCTGAGTCAAACCTCTTGAAAATTTACATTTGAACCATTTTCTGTTTTGGAACAAATGGGAAAGTTATCCGGTGCTTTGTCACAGTTGACACTGCTGATTTAGCTAATTTGAAGTGCCAATACGTTTGATAATTACAAATTTTAAACATTCCCAACATTTTCTTCTTTTTGGCCGATTTCGTTCAAACTTTCATAAAACTGCTTCTCTGATTTGTCCGCTTTCTTCAAGAGCAGTTAAAAGGTTGGATTTCCCTTTATAGAAAGAAATATTACAGAAATGAATGTACATGTATTTTTAAAAGGTATGAAATCATCGGCAGTCAAACAAAATTATTACATCCAAGAGGAAAATGCAGAAATATATTTATAGAAGGTCGGGTGACGGAATCATACAACAAAATGATGTAGAAAGAGGTATTATACAGAATGAAGAATGAACTGCCGAACAATGAATCTGGACAAGGAAAATTGGTACAATTAATTAGAAAAGGGATACAGGCGTTTCCGAACTGAAAAATCCGCCCAACAGCCACAGGTTACTGTTCCTTCAACCTACTTCTATTCATTTTAAAGTCTACCTTCATATCGACACATCGAAGTGCTCCATTACCTATACATGTATTGGGATATTCGAATGAATCAATCCGTTGAACTCGGGCAAAACATTAACATTTTAAGAGCTGCATATAAGAATTTGCCATCAAAATTGATATATGTAAAACATTTTCATCAACCTTCCCCCCGTGTTCTATGTAATTTAAGCTCGTAAAAAACGAGACTATTGAAAAGGGTGAGAGAAAGAGAAAGAGAGAGAGAAAGAGAAAGAGAGAAAGAGAGAGAGAGAGGGGAAGGGGGGGGGGGGTCATAATCTCCCATTAGACGGTCAGACGTTATTTCTTTGTATGAATCGTAACCTTGCTATCTTTCTCGAGAGATACCTGACACCTGACTTGGACCGGGGCAAAAAAAAAGAGAAATAACCTCAAAAAAGAATAATTTCGTTCAAAAGTACGTTCTTATTCAGAACGCTGAAATTCCACCAACAACATATGAAGCCATGGATAAGTAACTGAAAGAGAATTTAGTGTGAGAGCTTATTAAAGGTTTTGCATACCAGATGCACCTTTGTCATTGTTGTTATCTGAAGCTATTATGGTGCGTATTAAGGCCGACGATTGGACTCTGCTCAGACGCAATCTCTAGGTTCTGACACAATTCAATGGTGCTATGATATAGCCTAAGACAATGATGTCTAATCCAGGCACGCCTTTATCACGGTAAATGTTGTAATCTGAAAAATCAATATCACTCCCCGCAATCTACTAAAGAGTTAAGACGACGCTTTGTCTCTGATTAAATGCATTCTGTACGTACAGACGCAGCTCATTTGGCCTAGCGCAAGGATATTCGTTCCAGGCGATTGTCATGGTTGTTATCTGAGAACGAAAGCACATGTTCTACTAAAAGGTTCAAGCTGACGCTTTGTCTCTGCTTAGACACAGTCTATAATGTACAGACGAAATCACTGACGCAGGGTTGTATTATTAGGCTACAGTAAAGAGCGAACAACATTAAGTCGTCGACTGGTGCATGCAGATTAATTTACTTTGCTACTACGCCAATGTCCCGAAACATGGCGCTAGGCCATTGCACCCTAGAAGCCTATCCTGTACCCTTATGCGCCGGAATGCCATTGATTGGCGCAAAGGAAATGACACCTCAAATGTAGCAAGCATGGCCATGAGTTGCTCTTATGAGTCTCTCGTTTCATTGTATGATAGCACAGAGGTCTGATGCGGAACAGAGGTGTAATAATTACAAGAAATAACATATAGACCCTAAGAGATAGAAGGTGGCTTGCCACTTAGTCCTGGTAGGAAATGACGGATTGAAACATATACCACTGCTTGGATACCTTGATCTCACACCAGACGTACATGGAGAGAGAGAGAGAGAGAGAGAGAGAGAGAGAGAGAGAGAGAGAGAGAGAGAAGAGAGAAAGAGAGAAAGAGAGAGAGAGAATGCAGGAGATGCACGGAATATATCAGAGAACTATGAAGAAAAGCATGCGACAGAGAGAAATGGGGCATTACCTTGAAGGCCTTCCTTCAGCAGGGAAGCGAAATGACCTTGATATTTCATCAAAAATATGGAAACTCAAACCTTTTGTTGTTCTCTCCAGGTCAGTTAAAGGGTAGTTCATAGCATTAACATTATTATAAAGACCATTATTAATATTATTACCTTTTATTATTATTATAACCATGGTCTTACCTTATCTTTTTGAGGGGGAGGGTTAACAAAACATTAAATATATTTATATATTTGAATTGACATAACTTTAATACATTATTCTAAATATTCCAGCTGTCAGTTAATGTTATGTTTTTCAACTTTACAAAAGTATATTTGAAATATGTAAAAGTGTTTCCATGTATATGTACAATCAAATGGATACAATGATACAATACTGGAATACATACGACTTATTTTGGGGTATATCGAGTGCTATCTTTACAGTCGAAAGCGATAATAGAGACCGATACACGTTTTATCAAAGTCCTAATGAAATTAGAGATGGAAAACGATGCCATCCAAAAATAGATTCTATTCACCTGTGCCATCGAAGTGAAGGTCATTTGAAGGTTAATTTGATATCTGGGCTAAAGAAGATTTAGAAGAAAGAAGATACTGAATGGACAGTAAAGAGGGAAGGATTGCATTATTAAATCACACTGGGGAGCATGTCGTGTAACAATCGAGGTA
Organism: Strongylocentrotus droebachiensis; assembly: GCA_035222895.1. NCBI lineage: Eukaryota > Metazoa > Echinodermata > Echinoidea > Camarodonta > Strongylocentrotidae > Strongylocentrotus > Strongylocentrotus droebachiensis. The sequence goes on from JAVYIG010003927.1 coordinate 40,264, forward strand.
CATTGTAGGTAGAGAGAGGGAAGAGAGAGAGAGAGAGAGAGGGGGAGAGAGAGAGAGAGGAGGAGAGAGAGAGGTGAAAGAGAGAAATGAAGAGAGACGGAGAGAGAGAGAGAGCGGTGATAATCGGACCGAATGTCATGTAAGAACAAACATAGATAGAAGGAAGGAGAAAGGTATGAAGAAGAGGTAAACGAATACAAAGGGGAAAAAAATCAAACGAAATAGTGAAGATAAACGATTTGAAACACTTTGTCCAGAAATCAAGGAACGAATAAAAAAGAAAAGGAATAGGTTGAATAATGAATTTGAAACACTTTGTCCAGAAATCAAGGAACGAATAAAAAAGAAAAGGAATAGGTTGAATAATGAATTTGTCGAGACGGAGTGATATATAGAATAATAACATTGAAATGGAAAGAGAGAAAGGGTTACATATGACTAGATAAAATAAAGAAATATATAGAGATATATACATATATATATCATTTATTTAAATTTATATATATATAAATATATATAGGGATGGATTGGTAGATAAATAGCTAGAGAGGTGAATAGATCAATGAATATATATTAGAGTCAACGATAGTTGACCCGCCAATCGTCCTTTCCACTCGCAGTTGGAATACCCCCCCCCCCCCTACCGACAAAATAAATTGATAACACTTACATAGTACATTAAGTGGGTCTTGAACATGAGGGGCTGCACAGATAACCCCCTCCCCGGTTAGACTAGGATTCTCTCTCCTGTTAGCGAATGTCTGGATATGCCATTTCGAGAGGTTAGCGGAAGTGGTAGGATGCCTTTGGCAAAATCAAAGCAATTATTAGAGCAATACGCTTGTCAAAAAACGTATATGATTTTTTTCCTTTTGAATTGCATTTTTAAATGCAAAAAACTGGTCATCCACTGTCTCGCCATTCGTCAAAAAGATAATAATCGTCTGATTCTGAATATATCTATATTATTGCTCAGTCTACTAGGTCTATGGCAATTTATTTCAACTTTCACTGCTCCCTGAGTTGATTAAGTTCCCCCCTGAGTTTAATTTCGCCAATTAAATATCAAATGTTTCTTTTATTCGATTGCTCTTCAAGGTATGGTATCTTCGACTAACCTTGTTTATGAATTTAACGTAAGGAAAAAGGGATTTCAGTGGTAATTCGTAAATAAGAGTGTAAAATGAGATGAATTCCAAGTGGGCAGGTAAATAATTGTTTTCCGTTGAGACTCTGTGAAAGATGGCAATTTGTTTTAATTCTATGAAGGCAAATACCAGCTCATCTCATGTTATAATAGAGCATCGGGGAACACTTTATTGTTTATTCGTGCAATGCATTTATTACACTTTTAAATTAAAACAACAACAACTTTGACATCGATTGAGACCTACAATTATCTACTGCCAGTGAGAACAATGCTTGATGCTTTTCACACCAACACAAAAGGAAGAAAGTACAATACTGCAAATATTGCTGATGCATAATTAATTTGTTCAAATTTTAGACTCACTCCTAAATGGATATGTTCATGTTGTTACCAGTTCTAATTGCGCAGGTTCTTTTTACCAAAAATAAATAGTTTCATGCAAGAAATCGGGTTTCTATTCGGTTGTGTGATTTGTTCAGAGCTGCAACTCCTTCATAACATTTATTTGCATTTTACAAACTAATATCATCAAATCACAATCAACATTTGTATTGAATATCCACGTTGATTCCGTCTGAATTGTTCTTTCGACCTTGTGCGGTTTTATTTTTGTTTCGTGTTGTTTTCCTTTGCATTCGCACTTCACACCAAAGCGAATGACAAAGCTAAAAAATCAACGTCCATAATAAAGAACCAGTCAGCTGGAAATTGATTCAGTATATTTGTTTCCGAGGTACGTCTGTATTGGTGAAACGTCCCTATTAAAAACAACGAACCCTAGGAGCTCTCTTTCACTACATCATACCGTTATGGTTAATATATTGAAACAAGTATACACCAAAGTCAATCTGAGAAGACCGATACCAGACCGACACCAGACTGAGCATGAAATTACGTTACCCTGAATGGCTGAGAATCAATCTGAATGTCGGTTTAGAATTAGTTTTTCGGTGTGACCGAGGTAACAGCGTGAATGTAGATGGAATTATGCAACCAAGTTAAATACTTACCAGCATTTTGGGAAACCTTTTTTCGATTTGCGGCCGTACGTCCAAGAAACTTGGGTGGATGCCACGATGGTTTCTCTCACCAAAATCAACAGTCTCATCCTGTAGTGGTGTGCAGTTCGTGTCTACTATTAACCCACCCAGGCACATAAAAAGTGCGAAAATTACACAAGCGATTCTCGTCGCTAAACAGTGGGGAAACATCGTCTGCTGTGGTGGAAACATGGTGATGGATAGCAAGCTAATATGGAGCTCTTACAAACAAAAAATGAAAGCAGACTTCCTCGAAGAAAGTGATGAAGACAAGGGAAAGAGGCTCAATATCGACGAGCACCTTTCATGGAATAAAATAGCGTGTGAAGTCCTCTTCAAGAGAAACGTATCTACTTCTTCACTTCAGTACCTTCCTGCGAAAACGACTCCTCTTCGGTTCTTCTGTAAGCATGCGTAGCTTTTTTCGTTCTGCGCTATTCCCTTTATAGAAAAGAAGGAAAGAAACTTGATGGTAGCAAATCCACCCACGGAACTGTTGGAGTGGGCATGCAGCAAGTGAAGAACCCAACGTGATCCTTCGCGTTATATCACCCACCAATGTAGTGTCTCCACTCTTTGAGAGTTACGCTGCTGTTGTTGTTTTGGTCAGAGTAAGGCCCGCAGTCTACGATTCATGAGGAGAGTGCTCGATGAGTGACGACACAACGGACGCGAAGACAAGTGCGATGTGAACTGCGGTGACGCGCGGAGCTATAGCTACCGTCATTGATGGACAATAGATCAGGTAATACAGGGAGATTGGCTTTCTTCGATATGATAGGCCCAATCATTTAATTATTCATCAACGTATTAACTGCCAGGATTCTATAATAAGTCATTGGCGTGAATCTATTGCCCTCATGGAGCCATCACAATCGTTGACACTTTCCCAACACCGCCTGAAGAGAGTTCGTTAAAAATAATTTTATAATAAGTAAATAGATTAATGAAGTTAGAGGGCATGAATTCCCCTAATCGCCAGAAGTTAAAGGTTTTTAAAATTAAAAAAGGAAGACTCCTACTCTCGTCATCGTCACCATTTTATCTTTTCTGCACATAAGTATTTTCCTCTTTATAGCATTAAGCTTCTAGATTTCTTACATTCCTCCTCCACATCGTTTTCTCTTTTTTTTCCTTTAATGATTAAAGATGACTCTTTAGAGTTGTCATGAATAATATATATATTTTTTAAAATCATCGAAAGAAAGAAGTTAATATAAAGATACACAAAGGAAATGTGGAATATTTAATTTAACAAAAAGTAGTTTTGAACAGATGATTTGAAGAGAAGACTTGAATAAGTTTACAGTTGCTATTTATCTAAGAGGCTGTGGTAGTTGTTTCCATAGAACTGATCCAGCATGAGCAAACGATCCCCATATGATTTGTTTGCTGTTGGAACTAGAAGAGAAGTGTTAGAGGATCTGAGTTATTTAGAATGATTATGGAAAGTGAACAAAGTCGAGTTTCACTTTAGTGGACAAAGTCATGCAAAAAAAGAAAAACAAGAATCAAGTAAAAAAATCTTAAACTCCGAAATGAATTGGCAACCAATGGAGAGATTGCCAATTGGAGTAATGTGGATTGACCTCTTAGATAAAGTAACAATACGAGCATCAGTGTTCAGTAATATCTGCAAACGAGAAAATTGTGTTTGAGGCAATGGGTACTTAGGAGAATTACAAAAGTACAAACGAGATGAAAATAATGACGGCACGAACAATCTATACAGAAGCAGAACGTGTGAGAGATTCACGGATTATTCCGAAGTGTCTAAGCTGGTAACGTACAGATTTACAAATTCTTGATCGTGGCTAGACATTGGCATAGTGAAGTCAAATGTAACACCCAAGTTTTAACAAGATTCACTCCTATTTAGAAGAGAATCACCAATATTAAACGAATAGAATGTTTGTTTATTTTTTAAAGTTGTTCTCGGGGGCAATTATTATAGGGCTAATTTACACTATGATATTAACGATATCAAAACCTCGTTATATATATGTATGGCAACCATATCAGTTTTCTTTGTCTGGTCTTTTTAAGAGATGTGGCCCTTGAAAATAATATAGCACTGCCCATGCATTGCAACACTTTGAAGGAATTCACACTGAGTTGAACGATGGTAATGCAGCCAACCTATGTCAAAGCATGCTGGTATTTCGATGAATTCGATTTATATTTTAGTTCTGTCTTCCACAAAATATTCAAAATCAAAAGGGTAACTGTAGTATCATGATATCTTTAACATTTTAGCCATCTAATGAAGTTCGTTAGTGGGCTAAAAAATGTGATTAGCGAGAAGAATTAAAAATGGAAAGATACTGTAAACTGGTACATGGAATCTCAAATGCAACTAAAGTTGTATCATATTCTGTCAAATGTGGGATATACTGAAATAGAGATTGCAAAAGAAATAAACAGTATTTAATACAAAGGAGAGCCCATGCACGTTCTTGTTCACCATTTTTTTTTTAGGGGGAGCAGTTTTTCAGTAATACTTTATATTTGGTACGTTTCATTGCAGCCTATCCAACATCCCAAAATGAATGGGACAAATGAAATAATAGTATAGATTTATGAAAAAAGAAAAATAGTAAAGAGATAGGTGTATATTTTGTATTTGTTTTAATTTGAAAAAATAATGGAAATTTATGATATTTGATGAATGGAGGAACGTGAATCTGAAATTGGCAAATTGGCCCTCTTTGTTCGGGGCTGTCGTTGAAATATAATACGGGAAGAAAAAAAACCCGTGTCATGAATTCTCGAGATTTTGTATTTTAATAATGTTGTATGTTAGAACAAATGAGGACATCCTTAACATTTTACACCATTGTTATGATTTTCAACTTTAATAAATGAAATTTAGTGTTGTTTATCTGATACTTTAACCAGTTTGTTTTCTTTCTGTGTTTTTTTCTTTTGGGGGTTTCCTTATTTACAGTAAATTTAGATAGGCCTAGTTAGTTGAATGTTTCATTAAAATCTTGAAGAAACTTGTACATGAATAGAAACTAAATGTAAATTTATTCATTACAAGCTTTTAGAAAACGGAAAGTTTTTTTATCGTGAGAAGGAAAAGAAGTAAAAAAGATTATTATAAAAGGGTGTGAAGCACAAAAAGATAATGTGAATAGTTTCCCCTAATTCCTATAATTCGCAGTTAAAGGAAACAATTACTGTCTGATCTGGAAATAATCAGCCAAAACAAAGAATCTAATAACTGATAAGCGTTTGCGTTATCAACTGGGCTCATCAGAGGATTCTAAAACATCGTCGTAATTGTAGCCGCCAGCACGGACGACGTTAGCTAAAAACAAGAGAACAATTCACCTGTTAGGTGTATTAGAAACTGGTTTAACATCATCGCTCGATCGCTTCGAACGTATTTTAGAAGGACAAAGAATTTTGTAGGTTAGCGGTTGATCTTCGAAACATCTGCCACAAGCTATACTTTCAGCTTATCTTCTTTCATCAACCATCATACTAGACTTAGGTTTATTGTAAGAGTACTATTAAATAAAAAGAAGCAAGTGCTTAACATATTCATTTCAAATATCGATATCGTGATATCGATGGAAGTCATCGCATGCCTTGTAAACGAATCACTACTTCATTGGCTCCGGAGTCGGCTTCATCGTCTAGTTTGACCCTCAAAGCTATAAACCTCGTCCGAAAACACTCATCGTCAATTTTTGATTTCCTTGCATACGAATGCTTTTATGACATTGCCCCTTCTTACTTAAGTGAACTATTAGCATTATATCGGCCTACTCGTACTTTAAGATCAAGCTCAAAATGATTATTAATTGTCCCTCCCACCTCAACAAAAACATACGGTGAACATTCTTTTACCCACACCTCCTCAGTTTTATGGAATGCACTTCCAGATTCCATGAGAAATCACAATAATTTAAACAAGTTTAAGATTTCTCTTAAAAGGTAATTATCCAATGTTAAAAGTGTACACCCTTGAACTCACCTCCAACACTAGGCCTACATGTACTTTTTGGCTTTTAAGTAGATTTTCTAATTTGTATGACTTTTTCTTGCAATTTTTTCCTTTCTATTTGAAGCGCATAGGGACATGCTATCATGTAATGTATTATGCGTAATAAAAGAACTTAGTATTATTATCATTATTATCAATTACCTAAATTAGCTCCATATTGTTATGAACATGCGAGAAACTTTTTCTGAAGGTACTGATTAGAAACGCCTTTGGCATTGATCGTCTCGGTTAGTTTTTAATTTCCTTATTATCAATTATCTTCATTCGCTCCATATTGTTATGAACATGCGAGATACTTTGTTTAAAGGTACTGATTAGAAACGCCTTTGACATTGATCGTCTCGGTGAGTTTTTAATATCCTTGCATACGAATGCTTTCATGACATTGCCCCTTCTTACTTAAGTGAACTATTAGCATTGTAGCGGCCTACTCGTACTTTAAGATCAAGCTCAAAATCATTATTCATTGTCCCTCCCACTCTCAACAAAAAGTAAACATACGGTGAACGTTCTTTTACCCACGCCTCCTCAGTTTTATGGAATGCACTTCTAGATTCCATGAGAAATCACAATAATTTAAACATGTTTAAGATTTATCTTAAAAGGTATTTATTCAATGTTAAAAGTGTACACCCTTGAACTCACCTCCAACACTACATGCACTTTTTTTTTGCTTCTAAGTGGATTTTCTAATTTGTATGACTATTTCTTCTAATTATTTTCTTTCTATTTGAAGCGCATAGGGACATGCTATCCTGTAATGTATTATGCGTAATAAAAGAACTGAGTATTATTATCATTATTATCAATTACCTAAATTAGCTCCATATTGTTATGAACATGCGAGAAACTTTGTTTGAAGGTTCTGATTAGAAACACCTTTGGCATTGATCGTCTCGGTTAGTTTTTAATTTTCCTTATTTATCAATTATCTTTATTAACTCCATTATTGTTAAGAACATGCGAGATACTTTGTCTGAAGGTACCGATTAGAAACGCATTTGACATTGATCGTCTCGGTTAGTTTTTAATTTTATTATTATCAATTATCTTCATTTGCTCCATATTGTTATGAACATGCGAGATACTTTTCATACTTTATCTTGCATCTTCAACATTCCAGGTTCATTAAATATCATCAATAAATATTATTTAACGATAGACAATTTCATTCCTCACTGAAGGAGATGATGATTCAGATTATATATTTGTTAAGAATACCAATTGTAAATATTTTACTGAAGAACAATTTATCAGTACGTACAATTCATCTGCAAATCAATTTACCTTTATTCATTTCAATGCAAGCAGTGTGTATACGAATTTTGACAGCATTTGTGCATATTTATTTTCATTAAACGAACAGTTTTCGATCGTTGATATAACGGAAATCTGAATGTTTAATAATGTTGTTTCACTCTCTTGTAATATTTGATTTGATTTGATTTGATTTATTGGTTTCTGCATCTTTTTTTTCCATCATACACTTTCATGAACAAAATATGGTTTGATACAATATTTCATATGTATATAGGCCTATACAGAAAATATACGAAATCAAACAAATATTTTGAATGCATAATTAACATTGGATTGACTTAGATACAACAATGAAAAATAAACTAATATAAGCAGAAGAGTGACTTGCAGATAAGAAAAGGAAGGGGCGAGAAGGAGCGTTGGTTTTCTTTTAATAAAACAAATACATCTGCTGATTGAATACAGGTTCATTCATGGATGGATAAACGATGCTAGGTCATGAACGATTACACATTATTGGTTGGATGTATAGTCACTGTACACACAAACATGAATGTAGTAAAAATGACAGACGACAGTATAATTATGTCAATACACAACAACATACATTTCTTCAGTCAGCTCGTTTGCCCGGAAAAGAAGGGGAGTTGCATTTTTTTAAATAAATATTATCGATAACAAATTTACTTTTCGTATTTTATACAAAATTAATTTCAATATTGAAGAAGTGGAATCACTTTTGTTTTATATCGAAAGTGCGTACAATTTCTATGAACCATAAAGCATGTTATTATGGGTGATTTTAATCTGAATCTACTGGGTTTAACTAAGGTCTCAAGTGTCAGCATCGTCTTGAACATGTTTTTCTTTTGGATTTTATCCTTTGACCGATAAACCTCACTCGTTTGTCCATAGATTCAGCTACTCTACTTGAAAACATATTTACGAATTCACCTTGAATTACTATTGTTTCAGGTATGTGTGATTCTCTCAAGTCATAAGCAATTATTTTCCTGTATGTAATATTTCAAGTATTTTACGCAGTACAAGTGAAGTTGATGCTTAGTATTGTGTATGTAATATAACCCCAACTTCAGTTGTCTCTTCAACCAATGATTTGAAAACTATGATTGGAACATGGTACGGCAATCAAGGGAAGTGAATAAGGCATATTAAATATTCTTGATAATTTTATTTCGTTCTGTGATAGTTATGCCTTTTCGTAAGCAGAAATGCTACCGTAGAAATGAGGAATGTATGGTAATTAGGAATTAGACCCTTCTGTAGCTCCGGCAGCCGTTATCAGCGCACAGTGCATTTTAAGGAATAGTCCTATACCATGTTCCCATTTACCTCACCTGGGTCGAGTGTGGCAAATGTAGATTAATCTCTTGCCAAAGGACATTAGTGTAGCGGCGGGACTCGAACCGTGGACCTTGTGATCTACAGTCCGGTGACATATCCACTCGGCCACGACACCTCTATAAGTCTAATTTACGTAAAACATGAAACGGCACGGTTGTGAATACCATTTTGGGTAAAAAGAATTGTAAAACACATCAAACGCTGCAATACAAAGGAATAACTGTAAATGAACCAAATTCAATTACCATTTTGTTAACATTGGAGAAAGTATTTTCTGACTCTCATCTTTCATTCTATGACTATAAACCAGTAACTGTCACTGAAATGTTTAATAATGTCAATAAAATACCTTGTGGAAACAGTTTAGGGTATGATGACATCTGTACATGTCTTTTAAAGTCTGTAATCAATTTCTTACTCGTATGTTTAACACAAATATGTAATCTACTGCTTCAGAATGGTGATTTTTCAATCAAAATTGAAATCGCCAAAGTAATTCCCTTGTTTAAGAAGGGGAATACAGATAATGTTGATAATTTCCGTCCTATTTCCATTTTGCCTTCTTTTTCTTAAATACTTTAAGATCGGTGTTTAATAGACCATCCAGTTTTTTGGTTTGTTTCAACGTTTTGTCGAATGAGCAATATGGCTTTCGAAAAAAATTCTTCCAAAGGTCTTTCCATTCTTGATTTAGGCCTTTAAGATAAAATAGTCCATTATGTTGATGTAAATAATCATGCAATATGTTTTTTTTTTATGGATCTTTCGAAAGCCTTCAATTCTATACCCCATGATAATATTATCAGCTATTACATTTTTAAGGTGTAAGAGGTTTACCTCACAATTGCAGTTTGCAATGGCAGTCTTTGGAAACGTAACATGGCGTAAGCTCCATAACAGATATTATGCCCATCACGCACGAGACGTTGTTTGGCTGGCGCAGCGCTGCGTCAGCCACCGGTCTGGTCTTTGACGTGGCATGCGAGAAAGACATTGTAAGAAAATTAATGCGAAATGCGCAGTACAAACGGCGAGTTAAATTACTAGCGTACGCGCTAATCTGCAGCATCAGATAAAATAACGTAATTGAAATTATACATCGTGTGCTAAGGGCATTACTAGTATAGCTTTTTCCTGTACCTTCAACAGGCAGTTGGTGGCGTACTCCACTTACATGTTATACGCTAGATACGTCTCTGAAACCTATAACCATGTTGATGTCATAACCACATCCCGTCAAAGTATGATTAAAAGGTGATATTTTCAGAAGGTTTGGAAATGCGTATCATATATCAAAGAACGCCCAATATATTAGAATGTGTCGTGGATGCTTGCGGCATTTACTAAACTTCTCGAATTCTTATGGTGGCAGACTTCCGGCAGGTGGACGTTTCTTCGCTCGAGTGGCGATTCAAGAAAATATAGCATTTCACTTCCAGCTGCCAAAAACCAATTATCAAGCTTAATTCACGCTGATATTGTCGGACTTTGATTGATTTTTAGGACTAGAATGTTTGTTTAAGATTTGGTTAATTTTGAAGAGTGGCTTAGTAGCCCAAGGTATGATAATTTCGAGAAATGGAATGGACGTACAAACAAACACTGTGACATGCAAAACCCATGAACAGCCAGGGATCGAATTAACCCCAGCTCCACATTAAAATAACATTTTTTCTTTGAATAAACATAATAAACAATACACATAATTATCATCAAGTGACGTTCTATGTTTGATAAGAGTTCTTTTTTCATCTATCCATTCTTATAATTCCTAATCATTTTTGTTTTTTAATATTTTTTATTGCCATCTCTTGTAGCTTTCAATTTAATTAATTAAAGGGACTTGCTATTGCTATTGATATGGCCTATTATGGGTCCATACAAAAAGACTTAATGCACCTACCTCTCCTTTTCTACTAACAATGAAACTTAAGATATAATGTTTTTCTATCGAGCAAAAAATCAATACATTATCGTTTGCCACTAATAATCTAATCCGTTGTGTGTGTGTTTGAGTGTGGGTTCAACGACGACTTCATACAATCATATCATATTTATAAAAGAAAATAAACTAACATTAAATAGAAAAAGAGATAGAAGATATTTTGTATGTGAGAGAGAGAGCGAAAGAAAGAGAGTTATAAAGACTGTGTGTGAATGTGTGTAAAAAGAGAGAGAGAGAGAGAGAAAAAAAAAACCCTCATATCTGGTACATAGTGTTATAATGAATAATCTTTTCTTTCCTGATCACGATGTTGTGTTGGGAAAGTCAGATATTTTCTGTACACCATTATCCCTTGCGTGCGCGTGTTCATGTGTGGCGTGGTGTGCGTGTGTGTTTGAGTTTGTGTGCGAGCGTGTTCCTGTATGTCTCTCCGTTTCTCTTTCTTTCTCTCTCTCTCTCACCCTCTCTCTCTCTCTCTCTCTCTCCCTCTTTCTCTCACTCTCTCACTATCATTCTCTTTCCTCGATTCGGGTACATGTACTAGGTCTTTAAGTCAATATCTTTTCATTACCCTTAACTTTTGTCGGATATATTCTCCCCTTACTTGAATATGCCAGTCCTGTTTGGAGTGGAGTACTCACGCAAAACCAAAACGAGAGATTGGAGAGAATACAGAAGAGAGCGTTGCAGATAATTTTTCGTAGGGATTATGATAACTATACAATTTCACTTGCACAATCTCAATAACAAAAATTAGATGAAAGACGCCAATATTTATGTGTTACTTTCTTTCAAAAAACATTATCACTCACTGATCAATTTAAACAATTTCTCCCACAAAAACATTCCGGAGTTTAAATGTAAAACCAGTCGCATGCAAAATAGTCCTATTCCAAATTTGATTCGCCTGTATAATAACATTTAATTTGCCCATGTTTATATCTATTGTAATGATTTATCATTGAAATGTCTCGATTCCTGTACATTCTTGTAATGATTTTGTATATAGTACCGGTATGTTTTAATGATATTGAATTGATATTTACTTTTAAATTTGAATAATTATTTCAAATATTACTAAATGTTAATTTTATCTCTATAACCACAACTGCAATATTGTAACATGACGAACTGTTGCATAATTTGTCTTAGTCCATATGTTGGCATGTAATTATTTGTATACCTTTTTTCTTTTTTCTTTGGTAGAAATTATATTCATTAAGTGTTTTTTAATTGTTTATGGTACTTAGGCAGTAGTAACGTGACACGTTCAAATAATTTTTAACTAAATGATATGTAAGTTTTTTACAATGTATATATCCTATTCGTGTAATTCATGTGCAATTCAGTTGTGAAACTGCCTTTCATGAAAGATGCAATAAAATACCATTTATCTATCTATCTATCTATTTATCTATCAATGAAACTATCTCTCAATCGTTTTTTTTTTAATTCATCTTTTTCTTTGTTCCTCTGGTGCTAGCACGTCAATCATGTCTGGGGCGTGTTCACACAAAAACGTGTCGCAAACGAAACGCTTTCATACATTCAGCACATGGGCCCAACGACCAAGCTAGTTACACAGCGTTTAAATCATCAATTCATGACAAGTATATCGATGGGCTGCTGGAGAACGCGATGAAATGATACAAAAGGAAGAGTGAATGGACGAAAGCCCCGTCCAAAGCCAGTCCACTACTTACAACAAAATATAATGCTATACGTCTACGGATGCAAGTCACCCTATTCCAGCTTCTCTCTCTCTATCTCTCTCTCCAAAGGGAGTATTTTTTATTTAATGACGGCTTGTTTCCTTTCGTGAGAAAATAGAACAAAACGCCTCCCAAACACAGAGAGCGATTTACTTAGTGAAATAAATGGATGGATCACCTTGAAGGCATCGTTTAACAATGTTAAATGAGTGACTGTGATATGGTGTAATATTTATGCCCTTAAAAAAAAATAGCGCTTCAAAATGATCATGAAGTACCTCAAAAACGTAAAAATCTTTGGGTGACCGATTTTACCATACTCATTTTCCCCAATAAACTGTAGTGTTATAAAAACTTTTAGGAAAACGAAAATAAAATTTCGATTTCCAATCATAAATATCTTGATAATCTGACAGGCGATCGGCTTGTAAAAGTCATGGGATTCCTGACTGACCTAAAGGTTTATAATTATGATTGCAGCATGAGCTAAATCCAGGATTTTGTTTCAGAATCTGAGCAATGTTACCGAGTCACTTTAAGCGGTAATGCCTCCCTCTCCCCACCAAGGCTTGGATACGCCATTGTAAGGGTGTATCCTTCGTTACATTGTCATAGTGCATGAAACTCATGACTGAATGTCCTTTTGCCTACGATAACTTTAGCTATTTGTGTAAAAATTACCTGGAATATGAAGTGAGAATTTCTTATACGCATTGCTGACATCACGTAATTATATTGGCAGACGTATCCATGTTCATCTTTGGCAACCCAAAACAAACCATCCAGTGTTTTAAAAAAAAGCAATAGGTAAAGCGTGAGGTCATTATCACTTGTGATGAAATAATCATGATTTTCAACGTTTTATGTCAAAATATTACGTCACAAAGTGCCCTCTGCTGAATTGCCTTTTTAATAATGGTTTCCCACCATGCATTTGTGCCTACGTATATCTGGAGTTTGTTCAGGTAAACTCTCTCATCCCCAAGACAGCCAAAGGATTCCAATTTCATCATCTCAGAACCTTATGTTATTATACTTTTTAAAAACAGTTATTGCAATCATGACAACTGAGTAATTAGATAAATATGGAAAACCCCGGTGTGTTCATTAGAATGTGTTTCTTGTATTAAAGACGAAGAATCCAAAACCGCAGAATCTCTTCAATTTCCTTAATTGTCGCCATTGGGAAGACGATACCGAATCGCTTCAATTAAGACATGAACGATTACGCCTTGTTTTATTACATGTAGAAGTGTCGTAGTCGAGTCCCGCCCCCCCCCCCCCCTCTCAGTATTATTTAGGGTACGCATATGCGTGTTCCAAGCGACCCCCCCCCCTTTTCAGCAAAAGTCCGGTGTGTAAAGTCAATACGGGTCGACCTTTTTCTTTTGTTATACGAGCCTTTTTCAGCACCCCCCCCCCCCCTTTTCAGCAAAAGTCCGGTGTGTAAAGTCAATACGGGTCGACCTTTTTCTTTTGTTACGAAAAGGACATTTTGGTAACACGCATGGGGTCCGTCCGTTCTCGTAGTGGGGGGGGGGGGGGGGGGGTCGAGTGGTTTAAGCACTTGACTTGAAATTCATAGGTCGTGGTTTGATCCCCGATACGGCACTAGTATCCTTTGGCAAGGCATTAATCTTCATTTGCCACACTCGACCCAGGTGAGGTAAATGGTACCTGGCAGGAATTAATTCCTTGAAATGCATGGCAGCTAGGCTAAAGCCGGGGTAGCCTCGGAATGGAACATATAGCTCCGATTAGTCTAATTTGACAACGTCCCCTATCGTCAGAGTCCAGCAGCCTAACCGTGTGTTAGCATATGGACTTTTACCAACAAAATCGGTAAAAAATCTTTTTTTTTTTGTTTAAACGAAAAGCACATCCACCCGACGTACGTTGACACTAGCTCTTTCATTGGAACCCTCTCGTCCCATTGACTTTTGAAAGTTCACCCACCGTAATTTGATCAAAATAGGTCGCAAGCTCGCCATTGCATATATAACGCATGTGTAACAAGTCGAACTTTGGACGCAATTTACCACGCAATTGTAAGATTATAGGTCAAGTAAACGAAGGATAACAAGCATGAATTATCATAGATCAGTTCTGCTTGGTTCATTATGTCCACTTCAGCAAACCCCCCACCGTAATTTTTCCATTTAGTATAGGCAAACATTTTGCCGAGGTAAGCAAAAACATGAATATTCATGACACACCATGGACTATTCGATTATTTACAGAGGGGTGCAATTGTGCACCATATCAAACTCCCCTACTTTCAGTCAAGTATTTCATTGTGTTATGTAGTTTGGTAGGTTTATTTTACTAACTGTTTAATTATCAGATATCAATGATAGTTTAAAGGTATGGAAAAGGTTCTTGTAGTTTATATTTAGCAAAGTAATCTCACATACAAAATCACTATCAAGTGTCGTCTGCTCCGTCGATTGCCGTCTGCTATACGTTCAAGGCACATATTTATCTGTGGACTGTGATGCAGACAGTTTACTCGTCATTGTAGATTTATGATTAGCCATCAAACACACATACAATTACCACACACACGAACACTCTCACTTCCTCTCCCCGACACACAATTTCCGCACACCCGGTTCACCGGGCACACATACCTTATGGCACACCCTGTAACATAGTGGAACATTCTACGAAATTGACAATTTTCCTGCAAAAGAGACCCCTTGAATCATGTAAGACGTATTTTATCCTATTCTGATGACATGAATGCATGCCAAGATAACAATCGCTGCGTTTCCATACAGAAATAAAACTAGTTTGCGATTAGAAATAGTCAATTTTCGATAATTTCACAAAATATATTTGCCGCCTCATACAATATGACGTCATTGACAGCTGATTGGCTATAGTAGTGACGTCGAACTAGCTACGTTTGTGCTGGCTTTGGTCCAACGAGCAATATGTTTCTAGATAGACGGCGCTATAGAAATGCCTATAATCATTATCATTATTATCATTTTTTTTAATTGTCATAAAACTTGGGTATAATTGACAAGATGGGAAGAATTCAAAGCTCTGTATTTTATTAGTCAATTAATCAGGCTGTCCGTTATATTTGACGGCAGGGGGGCCTAGGTTTACATCAAACCTGCTAAGTGAAAAGAGATAGCAAATATAAGGCAGAGTAATATATCAAAGGATTAAGTTACAGACTGAATGTGGACACGTCTGCTTATAGCAAAAGTTCATCGGTTCAAATCCCGATTGGGATTCACCTGTTGAACGGCGGTGAATAAATATAACATTCCTGGTAGGAGGAAATCATGCCTGAAGCAAAACCTTAGACACATTCGCAACGACTTAAAAAAAAACTAAGGTTCAGAAGCCTTTTGCGTCACCCATTGAAATGTGCAAGCATTACAATGACTAATAATGACATATTAATTAGAAGATGATTTCTGCAGGTAATACAATAGGGTATGGAAACTGACGTACCATGATTTCTTGGAAGCCTTTGTGGTCGTGCTCTCAATACATCGAGTTGTTCTTGTTTAAAGATAAAGGTGAGTTCCGGTCATCAGATTGCATTGTGAAAGAAAAAGTGTGGAATGGATCAAAAAAAGCTGATCATGTAGCATGTAAGTATTGGTGTGTACTGCAAAGTTCAGGAGTCATCCAAAGCATAATAAATTTGGCCCAGTCTTGTTAAAGTAAAAAGCACTGTAAACATAAAGATGTATATGGAACAACACAAATTGTGTCGGGGCTACTAACCTTGATTTCCTAATCTTTCTATGCTCATTACTCAGCCAATATACATTTTCTACCAAAATTGTTTGGCAAATTACATTTATTTGTAATCTTGAACATTCAGTGTAAGTTTCGTTGATTCTGTGAGAATTCCATTTTTTTTTTTTAAAACCAGAACTCACCTTTATCTTTAACCTAGTCATTACGGAAGTCAAGGACGTTCAAACGCACTTAGGGTGCATGATACAAACCAGGGGCGGATCTAGCTTTTTGCTAAGGGGGGGGGGGTTTGACCAAAATAATGACGCTGCGGAGCATCGTCCACGAGCCGCGAAGCGGCGAGCCGATTTTTTTGGGGGTGTTTATTTGAACCCCGTAAGTGATGTTTTCCTGGCATCTATTAACACAATGGAGACCATAAAAAGCAGTGCATGATAACGTCTTTTTAAATCAAGTAACAGTTTAATACACAGTTATATCCAGAGTTATCATGTGTTTGGTTAAGTTACCAGATGAGTTGAATATCTTCTCACAATATTTGCACTTGAAAGGGTTTCTCTCCAGCGTGCGTTCTTTTTTATTTCTTTTTTTCTTTCTTTTTTTCTTTTTTTTCCCTTTTTTTTTTTTTTCTGGGCCGCCCCAGGGGGGGGGGGTTTAAACCCCCTAAACCCCCCCCCCCCCGTAGATCTGCGCCTGCAAACAGGAAAATAAATCTAGTCTCAATCATAATTTGAATGTGGGTGACGCCTAACAAGATCAACACGCTTGACACTTTTGTTTAAGTGAAATGGGCTGAGGTGAGTAAAATGTTTCGAAATTGAAATCCCCGTTTTCGACTGCACCTGTCGTATTTTGTTATTAAGCAGTCGACATTGATAGTAAATATATATTTTCGCCAAATGCAGCTATTTATCAGGGGTTACATATTCCGTGGACTGCGGCTGCCTGCAGGTGTGCCTATACGAAAAACATGTCCTCACGTGTTGTGGCAATATGAAAAGTTATCTATCATTTAACAAACAAATATGTTATAAAATGCAATCGCTAGCTTATCCAAATATTTTGGAGATCGGGGAGAGAAAGAAAATTTTCCTAGCATTTTGATATTGATTGTAATAATCTTACGATCAAAATGCCAAATAAGAGTTAGGTCGATCAAGAGGGATTTTGTTCCATTACCACAACACGTGATGGCGCGTGGTGCGTATTCGCCCCCTATCCAGCTGTGCTCGAACAATAGCGATGAAACGCTGGTTTGCGGATAATGGACGATCGATATTGGTCCTCCATCCCTCTGTCTCTCTCGCATGTCACCAATGTATCAGCTTCAAAACAGAAATTATTTGTATCATAAATATCGATAAAGAGTCGAAAAATCAGCACAATCCAAATAAAAATGCCAAGTCTCGAACAGTCATGTAGGACGCTGTTCGCTTTTATACAAATAATACACAGCAGTGAGGGCATTAGGGTAATTTTTACTAATGCCCGAACAAATTGATGTCGTGGCTCCTTGTTATTTGATAAATCGCTCTCATCTCAAAGTCCATACATTACTTTAGGTCTACATCTATGTTCTAGATCTAATTTAGATCTAACATTTCTAGATCTAACTATAGTAGACTAGATCTATCCCGAGATATACTACTTATATTAACTCGTACTAGTTAGTGTTAGATCTATTGTTAGACCTACTACTAGCCCTAGACCTAGACTCTACTAGACTTCTAGACCTTGGCCTAGATCTAAGTTATTTCCAGTTTTTTGTTAATGTTTAGATCTAAGTCTTACCTTAATCAACAGGACCATCCATCATAAACTGATGTGCCAATGACCTGTCATAAGTATTTACTTATGACTGGTCATAAGTAAAATTACGTGTTAGGCAAAACAAAAGATGCCTGGTCACGTGTACGCTCTTAACCAATCATTTGATTAGGATTTGTTTCATCATCTTATAACAGTTCTTGGTGGGAACTTTTTCTGCACGGTAGGCGTGGTTTGAAAGAATAATGCACGGTCACATGTTGTCATTTGACCAATTAGAATGCCTACATTCTAGAAAAAAAAATGATAACAAGAGTTAATGATATATATTATTTCAGGGGCGTACGCAGGGGGGTTTGGGGGTTCAAACCACCCCCCTTTGGTATTTGTATGTGTGTAAACCCCCCTAAAATAACCTAAACCCCTCCCCCCCCCTTTGGATTTTTTTTTTTTTTTTTTTTTTTTAATTATTAAAAAAAAAAAAAAAAAAAAAAACCCCACGGCTAACCTAAAAAAGGTGACCTTACCCCCTCTCCCCAACGAAGAAAAATGTCAAATTTTCAAACTTCGAGACCAAAAAAAAAAAAAGTGTCCGCCCACCCCCCCCCCCCCCCCCCCACTGAGCGACTTTTCGGCTGGCTGAGATATTGCGAATTTTTTTTTGGACTCCAAAAAAAAAAAAAAAAGTGTACGCTTACCCCCCCCCCCCCCCCCACTGAGCGACTTTTCGGCCGGCGCGATTTTAAATTTTTCGGGAGCAAAATATTTTGGGCCCGATTTTAAACCCCCCCCCCCCCCCTGGAAAAAATCCTGCGTACGCCCCTGCATTCTTTCAAGGTTAGACATAACACTTTGCCTCATTAATTCAGATTTGGTGCATTTACTTGGATTTATGACTTATTCGTTTTGACGTGATTAGTACAGAAATATTTTCATTTATTCATTGGACTTCAAATTCATATGACATATTTGGAATAAGTTTGTGACAAGCAGGTGACAAGGGGATTACGTTTTTCAACGCTTATTCAGTATGAAGACCTGTCTTGATCATTTCGATTGGTGAACACTTGGCTTTATTTAATGTCACGTGCAAAACATGCTCGTATATTCTCATCCGTATGAACTTGGTATATACCGTGTGTCTCAAAAAAAACGTAACACTTTTGAAATGGTTGCCAAATTGAGCATATATAATTTTATGAAAAAATGTCTATATGTATGGAAAGCTAAAGGACCAACCTTTCATATGATATGAAAAAATTAAAAAAAAATCATGCTTCGATGGACAGTGTTCACTTAAGTTAGAGGTATGAAAATGGGCCTGCGCAGGATTTTTCCTTCCAATTTTGGACAGGTAAATTACTTGTAACTTACAAAATAAGGTCGATATGAGATATTCATGATCGATGGATCAAAAGGATATTTTGAATCAAAAGGATATTTTGAATACCTCGAATTCTGGTATTTTCAATGCATAATGAATGATGTACTTAGCTATTACATGTTTGGGTCATTCATAAAACCTGAATAAAATGTGATTGATGATCCACCAAACTTACGGAAGAAAACTGATAAAGAAAAGGCAAGGGGTAGGTGATGGGATGGGAAAAGGTTGTGGGGGGGAGGAGAGTGGGTTGCATAATGTCAATTATGATTTTGAATACGGTATTTCAATTTAACATTTTCCCATTCTTCCTTCATCCTGTTCACATCTACCAGATCAATGATACAATAAGATGGGAGTGGAAGTTGGTGTGTGTGTGTGTGTGTGTGTGTGGCAGGGGTGGTGTTTGGGGATTGATAAATGACAGAGAGAAAGGACTGGTATTCAAAACATCCTTTTAACTCTTAATCCATCGATCATGAATATCTCATATCAAACTTATTTTGTATGCTAAAAGTAACTTACCTGTCCAAAATTGGAAGGAAAAATCCTGCGCAGGCCCATTTTCATACCTCTAACTTAAGTGAACACTGTTCATCGAAGCATGATTTTTTTTTCAATTTTTTCATATCATATGAAAGGTTGGTCCTTTAGCTTTCCATACATATCAACATTTTTTCATAAAATTATATATGCTCAATTTGGCAACCATTTCAAAAGTGTTACGTTTTTTTTGAGACACACGGTATAGGATTAAATACAATTCTAACTTGAAATAGTGTTTATCATTTGGACATGGGGCTGGCACTATTGGACTTTTATGAAAGGCAGATTTCCCTGATACTTATTTACGAAAATGGATCAATAACAATTTAATATTCAAGGAGAAACATTGTTCTTTTTTTTAATGTGTACCTCAGAAAGTAAAATTAAAAAAAATCTAGATAACGCCATATCTTTGAATTTTTTTTTTATATGAATACAATGCATCTCATTTTGAACCAATTACGTTATATTGTGCGATATATTCTTTTGTTAGATTGGTGAAAAAGCCTTCATGACAATACAATCTTATTCGCAATCACCAATTAATTACTTGTAAATAGGATTTTTTTTAAAGAACAAGCATAACGGCTAGGACTTATGTTGAAGGTCTTGTTATAGATGAACACAATCAAGTAGCTAGATAGCTAGTGCGTTTCGTTGAAACCTTCGGCAAAATCTTATACTCTAAAACAGGGCGAAAGAACACTTTTAAACCTCAAGGTGAACATTGAAATCGTAATTGTCAGCTAGCATCCTCCCAAGAACGGTTCTGATTCTAATCTCTAGAATCTGTCAATTGTCACGTAGTTTACCCAGAACATGCATAAAAAGGAGATCGTCTCCTCTTCCGGTCTGTGCATGGAATGAATTTCATTGAAATTGCAATCTTGGCGTAGATAATCCTTGCTTCTCTGCGATCGCATAAATGTATCTACACCAGAACTCTTCCCACGCGAACATATAATTTAATATCACGATATGATATCGAAATAATGACAAAATATAGGCCTACGTGATGATTTCAAAATTCTTTTCGGGGAAAGTTAAAGGTAATACAAAGTTTTGGTATGGGGTCATGAATTTGGTTCAAACAAACATTTTGGAAGCTTAATCCTACAATATTCAGTGATCGTTGTCGCGGTTGAAATCGAGTCTAAAGTTATGAAATTGTAAATAATAAACTCTTTATGTTGTATAGTTCCCTCTCAACACTGTTAAAAAAATTCTCCATAAAAATACAGAAAAGTGCCTGCAGCAGAGTCTCGAGAACTCCTGTAATTTTACAGAACTTTGTTATCACAATTCACAAGTCATCAGTTTTTTAACAGCAAATATGGAGGTGATAAATACAAATTTTCTGTTTTTTATATATATATTTTTCCAGAACTCTAGAGAACTCCAGTTTTTTTTACACCATATTTGTAACCATAATTTAAAGCTGATCTGTTTAATAACATACAATCTGTAAGTGATTATAACATTTCATTTTTGTAAAAAAAAAAGACAGAAAAGTGTCTGATTCAGGGTTTACAGGAATCCTTTAGCTTTGCCACATTTTTCTTTTCACAATTTACAATTCATCTGTTTTTTAGCCGCAAATCTGCATATGATAAATGAAATTTATTCTTAAAAAAACAGAAAGATAACTTGCCGAACTACAAGGAACTCCTGTAATTTTGCAGCAGATCTACTATCAAAATTTACAGCTCATCTTTTTAATAACAAGCCATCTGTGATACATGAAATTTATCTTTAAAATAAAGACAGAGGAGTGCCTGAATCAAGGTTTACAGGAGTGCTTTAATTTGACTACATATTTCTCTTCAAAATCTACAGTCCATCTGTTTTGAAACAGAAAATCGGCATGTAAAAAAAAAATGAATAAAAAATAAACAAAAATAAAAAATAGAAAAATTATAACGGAATGAAAAAATAATAAAAAGGGCAGGGTGCTTGCAGAAGTCTCGAGAAATTCTGTAATTTTATAGCATGATTCATAATTTACAGCCAATCTGTTTTATAACATTTGTGTGTAATAAATGAAATTTCTCATGAAATTATTTAAATTATATCCTATAGAAATCCTACAAACATGTTCATGAAAAATCTGTAAGACCTTAATGCTAGAGTGTGTATGTACAAGTTACCATCAAAACACACACTAAAAAAATAAATCTTGTGACTGCTGCAGGCACCTGCTTTAATTTTACAGATACACAAGTCAGTCAAACAAACAACTGCAACATTTTGTAGTTTTTCAAGGGTTTATTTATCATTACCAATTACAAACATGTAAATACTGATCTGCAAGGAGCTTAATCAACAGTAAAACAATAAAAGCAAACTTCAGTAAGTAGCAAATATATCAAATGTAACAAAAACTATATGGCCTAACAAACAACTGCAACATTTTGTAGTTTTAAAAGGGTTCATTTATCATTACCAATTACAAACATGTAAATACTGATCTGCAAGGAGCTTAATCAACAAGAAAACAATAAAAGCAAACTTCAGTGAGTAACAAAGATATAAAATGTAACAAAAAACTATATAGCCTACGGGGTGCCCCCCCCCCCCCCATGATATGAAATCGTAAAGAGTCATGTTTAACCGAGGTATATCATTTATTGCTAATTCATGATCGACATGCCACCACTTCTGGCGCAGGTGAAATTTTATTTCCTCTCTCTCTCAAAAAAAAAAGGGCCTCCTGTATAGACAAGCATGACATTCATGCTATAAACCTGATAAAATTTATACCAAATAAAAGAGGAAGATACTCTTTTAGGACATACCACAGTCTTTGAAGAATAACATACATTAGAGATTATATAGATTTTTGAAAGTGGACTTTTTTTTTCTGACTCACCCTGTATAGATGCCTAAAGAAAAGGGCACCTGCATTCTTCATTCCTTTACAAAGATTATTTTGGCTCAAACCAATAATGAAAACCTTTAAAATCTGGAGGCATAGAACCTACTGCAACACATGACTTGTATGTGATTGGCATATTTAAACACATACAAAACATAATTTAACACATTTCTAAAAAAATAAATGATTGGCATGATCAGATATCATATTGCAAATAGTGTGAAGTGCAGAAAAATACAAATCACAGTCCAAGGATCATAACATGTCGCTCTTCTGGTTGGGTAGAAGAGAAGCCTTCCAATCAACCATCTAAACCAAATTCTAACGGGATCCCTAAGACCACTTTGAGGTGCTCTTTCAGATGTGCTATAACAATGCTAAAACTGTGCCGGGGGG
The DNA here is from genome assembly GCA_035222895.1 of Strongylocentrotus droebachiensis. NCBI lineage: Eukaryota > Metazoa > Echinodermata > Echinoidea > Camarodonta > Strongylocentrotidae > Strongylocentrotus > Strongylocentrotus droebachiensis. The sequence continues at coordinate 63,445 of JAVYIG010003927.1, forward strand.
GGGGGGGTCTATTTCAAACATGTCCATTGTAACATAGAAAATGTAAACAAAATGCACACTAAATCTAACCTGATGATATTTTGATGCAATTCTGCTCGATTTGAGGGTCACACACTCAATGGTCGGAATTCACAAAGGAAGTTTAAGTTTAGACCATGGTTTATGCAGATTTTGTGTATGATTAGCTGACAAAGATCCAGTATAAATGCACGCTTTTGGCAAAGTACTAGAAATTCATGATTTTTGCCATGGTTTAAAGCTATGGTTTAAAATCATAGCAACAAGCATGAATTGAGCGCCCTTTGCCATACAGCGTGCCTTCATATTGGACCTTTCTCAGCATACACGCTAAATTAAGCGCAAATTATACACAAAATCTACATAGACCATGATTTAACCCCCCACAGAGTTTAAAGGAGAATGAAAGTCAGACATTTACATGATTTCAGTGAATGGAGAATACCAATGAGACTTAACAGTAAAAGTTTGAGCAAATTTGGATAATCCTTTTTTGGGTTATGGATTTTTGAAGTTTTAAAAAATCCTTATTATGGACTTCCTTAAGTTGGCAATTCCGCTAGAATTTGTGATGTCATTGTGCTCAACTCTCCATTGGTTATGTACAGAGAGTTTCACAACATTTTATTTTTATAAAATATTAAAAGGGCAATTGTATTGATTCTTTCAGACATACTGCAGAATTGATGTAGCCATGTCATACAAAAACAAAATACACTGGCGGAAATATTATTTTTGATGAAAATTAGAAAAAAGTGAAACTCCATAACCAATGGAGAGTTGAGCACAATGACATCACAAATTCTGGCGAAGTTGCCAACTTAAGGAAGTCCATAATAAGGATTTTCTAAAACTTCAAAAATACATAACTCGAAAACGGATTATCCAAATTTGCTCAAACTTTTACTGTTAAGTCTTGTTGTTCTTCTCCATTCACTGAAATCATGTGACTGTCTAACTTTTATTCTCCTTTAAGCCTCCTTTGTGAGTTCGGGCCAAGAATATCAAATTAATATGGCCATCAGTTCTCATGATTGAAGATGGCATAATGTACATTATTTTCCTAAACAGCATACAAATGTCTATTTTTGTTCTCAAAATACCCACTTGCCTCAATGAAAAATATGTACATGTTTCCAATAAAAGATGAAGATGATGTACATAGCATAGCTGCCAACCTTTGAAAACACAAATTAGTACATACTCAGCACCTCAAAAATTTGTATTTTTCAACCGATCCTCTTCTCAACTATTTCAAAATGTAATATTGTTGTATCGCAGTGCGAGTGCGAGTCGCTTGCGATTTGCTAGCAACTGCTTACAAAGTAAATACTTTTTTGCTTTAAATTTGTTCTGTCAACATTATATTAAATTTAATATACATGTATGAATATAAGAACAATGCAGGTCCATGACAATTCATTTCAAGTACATAGCTAAGAGAGAGACATGGGTTGTTCTTATATCCATATAAGTACCTTGGACTACAAACTTTTTACAGATCTGCCAACCTCTGGGAATGAAAATTGTATTCTTTGGTCCCCAAAACTGATGTGCACTGCTCTTGCAGATGAAAAAAAAACAACAACATTGAAACACAGGTATAAACACAGTGGTTTTAACAACATGATTAAAGACATTGGATCACATTGCTATGATTGGGAGAAAACAAATTACTTGAAAGTTGAAGTTACCTGAAATACACATTCATCCAATTACCAATACTTATGTAAGTTTTATGAAATAGAGACATATAGAGATGATTTTTCTATACGATTTAACAAAAAACACCAAAAAACGAAAAAATCTTACTGGTTGGCAGCTCTGACATAGGTTTTCACACAAAACACAACTGAAATATTAAAAGGGAAACTAGCCATCTAAACTTGCATTGATAATGTACGTTCAAAACTGCCCACCAACGAGCCAAATGTAGCCAAAGTTGTGTGATATTGGAACACACATTGAGAGTTTGTACTGGTTTTGGTCAAGGAACATAGGAAAGAAATTATGTAAACCAACTATACTAAAAACAACCTTCAAAAGAACAAATATATATCAAATGATAGAGGAATACATATATAGGACCTAGTGAGGCTTTCTTCTCTCATGCCTATACAAATTAAAGTAAAATACAAGTAACATAGCAAACTGATCTGATAATCTATTGGCTTGTTTATCAAAAGCTTTTTTACCATCTTTTCTTCATGCATCATATCCTATTTAAAAAAATCTGCCAGTCACTTTTGGTCCATAAGATAAGCAATTTGCAGGTTGAAAGAGTAACATATGATTAATAACTTTCAAAACACTTCTATTTGCAAGCAGTTAAATCAGTTGCTATAGACTAATTCCCCACAGACCATCCATTTAAGATTTCATTCAGCCTGGTCTTTTTTACAGCTCACCAAGTTTTGCCAAAGTGTTATAAAGCAAAAACTACTATGAACATGTTGTGATTTTGATGTCAGTTACTAAAGTTACTAAAGGTATTTTTTTGCTACCCAGGGGTCCCTACAGATGGCCCGCACTGGGACCATCTGCGGGGACCGCTGGGTAGCAAAAAAATTTTCCTCGCAAGTCACCAAAGCCTAATGTGACAGGGCCTTAAGGAAATGTTGCTCTTACCAATGGTATTAATAAGTTGATCTGTGTGCTATCAGAAGTGTGTCAGGCATTGTTCATGGGACACCCTGTATACATAGTTGAAGAAAATCAACATTCAGGTTCGCTTTCAGGAAGGCTGGCGAAAGAATCAGTTCTTCTACTGAAGGGACTGGTAGTGGCTGGACGTCAGGCTCTGGGGATAAAAGCCAGTACATCCCGGTGAATTGGCCACAAGTCTTTAGTTCATTTTGAAGCCAGTTGCGGTCATCATTGGTAATACTCCTCGTAAGAGGGTTATAGTCCTTTGGTGGCGGGTACATCTCATCAACAGATTTAACGGTTGCTGGTCCCTTCTTCTTACGCCACTGGCATTCAACGTCTGTCCTGCTGATGTTGTGGATGCCAAAGATGATGAGGGTTGCTGCGTGGCTGCACTTGTAGTGACCACGCGGACAGTCGCACCTTGACGAGGTAATGCTCTTCTCACCCAGCTGTACCTACAAATTAATTTGAGAAATAAAAAAAGAGAAAACCAATTAGAATATAATAACAAAATAGCACTGAAAATGCCAATTAAAGTCATAAAGTTATTTAAAAAATAATGTTAATTCATTGTGTAATCCATCCATGTAAGTAATTATTATATAGAATTTTTAAACAATAAAATACAGAACATATTCATAATATATGTTTTCACTGAAAACAAAACAAAAATGGGTAAAGCACACTGGAGCTGGCCATCGTGTATGAGGCTGTAATTTGTCTTTAGTTACGTTAGCTCTGATTCTGAATCTGAAGTGAAGGCAACTGGCTTTCGACCTTGACTATTTTCCTTCATTTTTTAAAGGATATGATCATATGGATGGAGTAAATGATAATCATGTTCAATGAGTTAGTATTCAAACCGAGAAATAAATCACGGAGTTCATGTCACAAACTTTGCAAAGCCTAGTTCAATTTCAAACCCCCGACAGTCGTTGAATTTACTGTGCACAAACACAAATATGCGCGAGTGGGACTACAGACAGTAGTCCCACTCGCGCATATTTGTGTTTGTGCATGTGAAGACATGACATTTTTTCGTGAACTACAAAACTCACCACAACGTTGTAACTTTTGTCTTTCATGCTGGCTCTAACAACTCCACGTAGTTCACCTGGAAAATAATCAAATTTCTCTACATGGTCTGATTTGTAGTGGTTTTCCCCTCGTTGCAGTGATTTCGGCTCGTCTGAAAAAAAAGATGCTAAGGCTGTTATCGAAATGGCGTCCATATTTGCTAATGCAAAGTCAATGCAAAAAGTCGCACGCGCGATGTCGGGCGGTTCAGCCACGCATAGCAACCTTTTGTGTAGAGCCAGTCAAGCGGTCGTCTGGGGGCAGTGACGTCACGGCTTCGGTACTCTATAGCTGGCGCTGGCCCGGCGCGCCCGGCCGGTTCGTTCTGATCTGATCGATCGCCATGCATGCATATATGGGCGCGAACGAAGTGCACGCATGCATGTTACACGCTATCGCTAACGGTAACAAAAAAGTTGGCGGCAAGAAAAAAGAAAAGAAAGAAAAAATAAAATAAAAAAACAGAAATCTGAATAAGATATGAAAGCACTATTAAAACTTCCTGTTAGAAAAAAGAAAAAAAGAATAGAAAAGAAGAAAAAGAAGAAGATTAAGAAGATGCAGAAAAATTACGGTACCGGTATAGTTACAGTTTCAGTTCGTGGGAGTTCGTGTTGTTTTTATGGCATAAAAAAAAAAGATTTCTGAGAGGTCTACATGAACTTTGAAGTATATATATAATTATGCCTAGCCTACTAAAATTTAGGCCTATATAAAGCATAACCTCTGATAAAAGCAGACTAATTTCCGGTAAAAACGAAATCTTCTTTCCCTTTTAAATGTGCCCGAATTCGGCAGCTTGAGTCAATTAACAGAAAGGTTTTGTATTTTTACCGCAAATTATTTTACGTTGTTGAGTTTAAGGCATTAAAAGGCAGTTAAGGTCTTTTTTTTTTTAAATTGAAAAGGGTATTTTGTAGAACATTAAATATCTATAGGGGATCTGAATGTCCTTGAAAAAAAACCCTCATCAACTTCTTTTTTAGATTTCTGTCAAATTGCAGTGAAATTCAGCTATTAATTTTACAGAATTGTTTACGGTATTTTCCTCTATAAATTCTGTCTTTTTTATTCATTAAACTAAATGAGATTGCTTTGAATAAATCGACACTTTGTAGAATTAAAAGCAAAATCTGCTTAAAAACATAGGCCTACGAATTTCCATAAAGAAAAAAACAATCCTTTTTTTAGAGAGGGAGAGAGATCCGTCCTTTTCACAGCAGAAAATGTCAAGTAACATTAATTATCAGCGTGGTTCTGTATTATTGTTTCCTGTATTTTTTTTTATTCATTAAAACATGAGGTTTACTTTGAATAAAAAGACACTCCATTTATTTACATGGGATCTTCTTTTTAGAGATCTGTTAAATTGCAGAAAGTTTCTAGTTTACATTTTTACAGAATGAATCTGTATTTTAATTTCTGTAGATTCTTTCTTTTTATTCATTAAAACATGAGGTTTACTTTGAAAAAAAAAACGCTCTGTAGAATCATAATAAATCTGCATATTGGATCTGAAAGCATACAGAATTCCTATTAAAAAAAAACATCTCCCTTTCTTATAGAAATCTGTCCTGTTAAATTGCAGAAAATTCCAGTTACATCAATTTACAGAATGGTTCTGTATTTTTGTTTTCTGTAATTTCTTTTTTATTATCCGTTAAAAAATGAAGTTTTCTTAATAAAAAAAGAACATTCCGTAGAATTGTAAAAAATCTGTATATGGGATCTGAAATCACGCAAATTGCCTGTAAAAAAACAAAATCTTCATTTTTTCTAGACATTTGTCCTGTTAAATTACAGAAAATTTGCTGTTACAACACTTTAAAGAATGGTTCTGTATTTTTTTCTCTGTAAAATCTACTGTTTTTTTTAACAGTGAAGGTCAAGATATAAAACAGTGTTTCTTGACTAAAATCGACCGATTAGCTATTTCCGTTTGGAAATTGTATATCACAACTACATATTCTGAGATGGTCATGGTCGTAGCTACCATTGTACGGCTGTAGGCGCTATTTGAAATTTATCAACATTTACCGGGAGCACCGGTAAATGTTTATATTCAATTTTTCTCGAAAGGAGAAGTGTTTTAGGGGCTAAATCTTCTAGTGCTTATAATACATCCACAGGGGCCTCCAAATATATCAAAATTGTAAAGAATCACTATCCACCCAATTTTCTAAATTTCCCAAAACTTTGTTTTACCTTTAAGATGCGGTTGAACATTTGGAATCCACTGCCCCAGGACGTCAAGCATGATCTCCTCAAAAATATTCCCATTAATTGATCATTGTATAAAGATAATTGTTTGGAGATTTTAAATAAACAGCGTTAATGTGTGAAAGAAACCATAGGTACCATTATAATTCTGTACGAGTAGGCCTATGTGTTTATAATAGAGGCACGTTTACGTAAAGAAAAAAAATTGTATATACCTACAAGATCCTCATATATATGGGCGTATAATGCTGAGTGGTATTAGATGTAAAATTGTCACCACATCAACAAAATAAATGGGGAAGAGCAAAGAGAGAGAGAGAGAGAGAGGGGGGGAGAGAGATCTTCATAAATAAAATTGACTTGAATTCTGATACAGCGCGAGGAGGACACACTCAACCCTCCCACGTTATTCGGTCACTTATAGTTTCAGAGGCCCGTGCACTGCCCTTAATGAACCCACGCAAATGGTCACTATCTAGTATCTATTTTGATTATCATCTTGTGTTTAACCTGTTCTACTTTACCTCAACGCGTCAAATCATAAGATTACAAACGAACGAATATAGCGATATGACGTTTGAAGGACGTGTTGTTTGTTGATCGGTCATTACCTTACCCACCTGTGACCAATTAAGATGAACGAAGCGTAAAATAAGACGATTAACGTTCAGTGCCAAAGTTGGCGCCAATACGACATTATAGGGATGGTCACCAAAGTAAGACAAAGGGTCATTATGCGTGGATGGATGATATATGATGATTCTATTCGTTCATCGGTGGGCAAAGTAAATTCTAATGTTCCCTAAAGACACACACATGTCTTTAATACTAGGTGCAATTGAATGAAATACGAGAGAGGGATGCGAGAGCCATTCCTACAGTGCCTTTGTAACAGATTTATATCCATTTCATATGTTTACTTTCTCCCTTAATTTCTCTTTTTCTTTGTTTTCTTATATACATAAAATAAAATAAATCCTTGAAATGTCCATGCTTTTTAGTTCCAACAGTTTTTTTTTTTGACAAAGCTCACAAATTTCCGGAAGTAACTACTTGTTCCGATATAATACATGTATATTTTGCTTTTAATAATTGTGTAGGCCTTTCTAAATACCTTTAAAGATAAAGTTGAGTTCTGGTCATGCGATTGTATTGTGAAAGAAACGTTGTGGAATCGATAAGAAAAGGTTGATCATCTAGCATATAAGTATCGGTGTGTACTGCAAGGTTCTGGAATCATGAAAATGATAAGAAATTTGGCCCAGTCTTGGTAAAGTTACAAGCACTGTACACAGAAAGATGTATATGGGACTACACGAACATGAGGCATAAAAATCCGTCCCGATTTATATGATGTTGAAACATGCCATATTTAGAATATTAAGGCATTTGAAGTGCCATGCTTTTCAGGAACATTTTTGTACTGATGTTCTTCCGCACTTTCTAAATACAATGATAACGCTCACAAATTATTGTTCACCTATTCCCAGAACTCAACCTTCGCACGAGGTGATTTATTCGTTTTACGAGATCGTAGCCAATGTCAAGAGGTAAACGGAAGGACAGATTCACGCCCACACAATCATGAATTGTTGATTTAAAATAGTATTACCGTGCTAGACAAATTTGTATCTGAAATTACGATTACAAGATAAAAGATGACTGCTTGATTATTGGACTTATCTGAGACAACAGAGCAATACGTCTACACGTGATTAATATAATAGGGACTTTTAGATTTACACGTCGACATAGTGGACTGCTTTTAAGGCAATTGCAGTGCCTTAAAAGGACATCACAGTGCCTTAAAAGGACGTCACACGCAGTCCACTACAGTATGTCGACGTGCAAATCTAAAAGTCCCTAATAATGTTCGTTGATATTTTTATATTCGATATTTGATATGTATGGCATGATTAATTTTGTTAGGGATGTTATTTGGATCTGCCAAGACCGAATTAATACCCAAATCCAAATTGTTTTATTCAAACATCACATAAAGCTATGGTCACAAATCAGAGCAGCGACCGACCGATCAGTAGCCTGCTCGGTCGCTGCTGGAATTAGGCATCGCCCAGCGATTAGGTCGGTGCCCGGGCGGCGACCGCCCAGGCACCGAGCGTATTTTGGGCGGCGAGTGAAAAGTGAGCAGGCGCCGCCCAAATTTTAACTCCGCGCTAAAACTTCAGCGGCGACCGAGCAGAATTGGTTAAAAACTCGCCGCTCGGCCGCCGAGCAGTCTACTTTTGGGTAATGTGACTATAGCATAAGCAACTTTGGCGCAAGTCGATTTTTGCACTCTCGCAAACAATGCCTCGTGTTCATCCAAGCGTGAACACATGCCACACAAAAATGGTACCAAATGATTTGGGATAAAACACTCTTTCATAAGATGTATAATAATTTACTGTTCATAGATGATTTTTAAAATAATTAGCCATTGTCTAGGTGTAAACTTTTTTTTGACTCACTCTGTATGGCTTAAATCTTAAGTCTTTTAATGTAAAATGTTATTCCCCCCTTATGCAATTATATTCATTACAAATCAAACTTAGGCACAAAAGTTAGCTTGTAATTTTAAATCCATCTGGTTGTTCTCAACTTTATACATCTCTTTCGCAAGAAACCCAGAAATCATTGACCCCATATCTATGCATCGAGGAAGATTATACACCTGGAAATGCCTATTAGTAATTACTGTAACAAAAAATGATAATAAAATACATACCATAATGGAGAAAACTTATTCATGAAGCAAAGAGGAGAGACGAATCGATGCATACTAAACAAGGGATAATGGGGAAGTGTTTAGTGAGTTTAGCATACATGAACTCGTGTTCTTCAGTTCGCTAAAACCGATCATTACAACCAGGATGCAAAACTTGGCCTATACTTCTAAGCATTAACATAAAACTAGGGCGGAAGATTGAGTCCCTCTTAAAACAGTGATGTGTATTTGTAAGTTTCAATTTTGGGGGTTTGTTTTTGTTTTATCATGATGTCCTTTCTAATATGCTTGTTTCTAAATGCACGAAGTAAACTAGTTAACGGTGTCCAGATGAATATCTCCATCCATTACTCACGATAACATGGCTGCTTTATTTTGCACTTTCCCCCTTTATTTGACCTGAATACATCGGACAAGCTTCTTCTTTAAGGTTTTCTGTTTATGTTGAATTGAAAGAGATTTGTGAAAGTGGCATCTCGTTGAATGATTAACAAAAACATGACAAAACTTGAGGTTTGTTGAACCATGGACCTGGTTGAACAAGGTTGAGTATGACGCAATCTAACATCGTATGTGAGTAGTAAACAAAAGAATCTTGGAATGTACTCTAAAGGACAGCAATGACACACGGCAAAAAAAATGCGTCTGGAAATAAATTCTTATGTTAACACGAATCCCCAGCTAACTTCTTTTGTCAAAGAATAGAACAGATTTTCCCAGAATCAAACCAAACTCGAGCTAAACGGTTAAAACTTCAAATGAATGGTATTTGTTAAACGAAGGAGGTGCCCCTGCCCCCTCACCCCCCTCCCTGACCCAACTATTAAAGGTGAACCTCCTCGTGAACTCCTCGTGCTACTTCCCATGAGTGACAAAATGAAAGACGAGATTGCATGCATTCTGCACGCTAATCTAGCGACCCTTGTGTATAATTAATGACGTCTTCTCGAAATGTTATTATTCACCTCTATCGAAGACAATTGTTTTTTTAATATTATGGTTTAATACCAAGTCAAGCTAAGTACTACGTGCTACCAAATAAATAACCGTGAAATCGCAGGGACATAGTTTGACATTGTCTTCTGCACGGAAATGAAGTGAACCGTAATATAGTGAGCACTATATGGTAATGGCGACTTCTCGAATATAGGGTCATTCGCCAGAATGTTACCGAAGACATATACATGTACTTACCTAATCATCGTTAAATAAAAAAAAAACAGCTTCGTGAGTACATAATATGTAATACAGAAATGACGTTATTCCATAAATGTCACCTTTAAATCGCAGTGACATATAACATGATTGTGTGAACGCGCATTACATGGCTTCTACACGCAAATAAAGTGACCCGTATTTTAGTGAGCACTAACGGTATTAAGTCGGGTAAGGTCATTGGAGACGAGATATTCATTTGATCATAGTTGAATAAAATGATCGTGTTGAATTTATGGAAAACCCTCAGTTGAGTGAGTGCTTGTGACATAAAGATTACGATGTACCGACCTGGAATCCATGACATAGAGAAGCCTAAAGAGAGTTTGAACTATATACTTATGGCGTTAATTTTTAAAGGTATACTCTTTTCACAATTTAGCAGGATTTTGTTACGAACGAAAGAAACAAAGCGAATCCCTTGGAAGTTTCAAGAAATATCATGAATGTTTAGATCGTCATTTTCGCTAATAACAATAAACTAACATTAGAGCTCGTTTCGAAGAGAGGTCGCATCTTTAATTTCTTATTTTTACGTGAATATAACGCATTTCCAATACTTACATATACGCTCACACATGAAAAGTTAAATTTGGTATGGGAAATTAAAATACAAATAACATAAAATAAGGCCATAAAATGAGATTAATTCCCAAACAACTACATAATACACTTTAGTTTCAAACCATATATATTTAAAGGGACAAGAGGGATTTAAAAAAAAGATGTTCCATACCAATGTCTGTACTCATAAACATCTCGCCATTAATTTTTACCTCTATATCCACACAATGAATTTTTCTTGTCTGAAGTTGAATTGGCCCTTAAGGCATAAATACGTACCCCATGGTATTTTCAAGTCATTTTTAATGGAAGAAGAAGATAATAATCATGTCGCACGCCGCGGAAAAACACATTTCTTCCAAACCAATTAAGATGTATACATTCAAAATTTAAACGCGAAAACCAAGATCGGTTTAGGCAAGATTGACGTCCATCTAGAAGTAGCATTAAAGGATAATGGACATTGTCAGATTGGTAATACTTACGGGTGTGTGGGGGCGGGGGTGGGGGGGGGGGGCTAATTAATTTTCTGCGTTACCACTTGAATAGGGATACATGCTAATAATATTAACAAAAATGATCGGTAGATTCCAGATTGGCTGACACGAGTAACAACAAAGTCTTAGATTTGCAGAACAACGATCGTGGACAGAAATGTATAGTAGGGTGGATGAGGGGGGTGCACTTCAACCCCCTCCCCGTTACTCCTAGTTGAAATACTCTGGATATTCTCGATTCACATGTCAAGTTGCACGGCCTGGCAGATGGATCAGGGGTAAATCTAGGGGTGGATAATGGGAGACGAAATGAAGGAGGACGTTATAGGAGGAAATGCATACCATTTTTTTTTCTTCATTTACATAAGGAATGAGGCTGTGATTATAATAGTTGGGTGTACCACTCAAGAGTAAGGCGGTGTAATGATGTTAAGAAAGAAAGAAAATGGGCGATATAGGGAAGAAGCGAGTTATGGAGAGAATGAACGAAGGAGAGGTAGAGAGAGGGGGAGGGAGGGAGGGAGAGAGAGGCAGAGAGAGAGAGAGAGAGAGAGAGAGAGATTAAAAAATAAATGAGGAGTCTTTGTCCAAAGATTGGAGTAAATATACAAGATGCAGGCTTATAGACCCTAGTCGTCAGTTGTTTCAAAAAATTAAAAAAAATTGCAAAGCTTGAGAATCAAGGCCATACATATTTCTCAGAGTTTTAAGATTTGTATGATATTATCATCTTGACGGTTTGTAATATTCATTCAGCTAGTATTATCAGCGAAGGGTTCGTGTACATAAAAAAAAAGTTAAAAAGTCAATACAGCAAGTGATAATGGTTAAAACAAACAACAAACAGCCAGTCGCCTATCAAAAGTACGTGTGCATGATGATACCTAGAGTGCATGACCTCATGATAATTATGTTGAAGTCATCACTGGGGAGGATTTACACTATTGTGTATTTTTATCATGGAAGGACGGTTCGAGACCAGGGGGGTGTTTCACAAAGATTTTAAGTCGAACTTAACTCTAAGTTGGACTTAAATATTATGGAGAGCCATTTGTAGCCTTGCAATAAAATATATTCAAAAGCAAAAATTCAAATATTTTAGACTTTTCATGAATTCCACACCAAGAACATGAAATTTCCCATGATAATAGAAAATATGAATGATTTGAATCAACATTTTATGCCTTTTAAAATAACTTTTACAAAATATTTTCAAGGATGTTAATGGCTTTTCATAATTTTTAAGTCCAACTTACAGTTAAGTTCGACTTAGGATCTTTGTGAAACACCCCCCAGGATATACAAAAGTAAGCTAGTGACACTGTTGTAAAGTTGTTCCATCCTTTTTGAAGATATCATACTTCAAACGCTAGTGTAGAGGTGCCTTGGTCCACAAGAACTACATTGTAGGGGTGGTTGCGTATTACTTTATCGAACGAATACACCGTATATTGTACACACTTTACCAAGAATTAAAACCTGCTTCAAAAAGAAAAGTTTTAAGTTATTATGGTGCAAAACTATGGAATGAATTGCCGGTAGAAACTACAAACCAACTTATTATACTTTCAAAAGCAGTTTATAATATTTGTAATATCATGTTTGACTTTTAATAGAAAAAAAAAACAACTGATTTGTTTTTCTTCTATTTTGTTTTATTTTGTAAATATATTCTTTTATATATTTTTTCTTCTGTTAGTATTCTTTTTCTAAATTAGGGCTTGTTTGGATTTCTCGCCTTCTAACCTATTTGTTTATATACATGTGTATGTTTTATTAAACTTTGTATGTAAATCATGTTAGTCTATTAATGTATGTTCCTTTGAAAAATTGTGATTGCTTTTTATATGCACGGCCATGCTGAAGAACAGCCATTGGCTGAAGTATGCCACCGGGCTAAAAGGAATAAACACAAAAACAAACGTAATACCGTTATATTTTTGTGTTGGGGGAGGGTTATTGCACTCCAGGTCAAACCCCCGCCCCCCGCGCTAAAAAAGTTAAAGTTTCAAGCTTATTTATTTTGTACTTTACCTTACAAATATTACATAAGAATTGGATATAAAATGATACATGACATGGTTGAGTCCTTTTCACTCAGTTATTACAACCACAATATTGCCACTTTTGCTGGTTCGACAACGCATCGACAATTTTTAGGTTATTTGCGAACAAACTTCCCAAAAGGAATTTTACATATGTGGCACTAACTCTGGTTCATCCTTTAATCTATGTTTGCTCCGTATTTCACTGAAATAATCACTTATCTTTGAGTTTCCCAAGGCAATTCAAATAAATATTACAATAGATCCCTTTTTTCTTAATAACTGAGCCGGTTTTATGATTATCCCTGTATAAAGCCTACGCTGCATATAATTTCAGAAATCAGAAATTCAATATTGCATTTGACAGGATTGTCAATAATGTACTCCACAATCTCTTCCCAGGTCTGTTTCTTTCTTTTTTTATTATATGATTTTTAAAAATAAATATTGGAACTTTGGTTGATGTTATTGCCAGGCACGTAGCCATGGAGAGGGGGGGGGGGGCACGGGGGGAGGGGGGCACGTGCCCCCTCAAAAAATTCCAAGATCGGTTGAACTTTTTTAGACCAATTTTTTGACCTCGATCGAAAACATGTATGTGCCCCCCCCCCCCCCGCCCCAAACATCAAACTCTGGCTACGGGCCTGGTTATTGTTGTTGTTGTTGTTGTTATTGTTACTTTTTGTACAGGCTAGCTGAAAAACTAATTTACCGTTGAAGGCATGTATTTTTTATAACGTATTTATATATATAAAACAAACAGATGAAATCAAACCGTGGGTGTTCATAAATACCTACAATGTTAATAATTACATTTTTCTACGATTATCTGGTGAACAATTTTTTTTTTAAGGGGAAGTCCACCCTGATATTCAAGTTTGTTTAATAGGAGCAGAAACAAAAATGAGAGGAACAAGTAAGTGAAAGTTAGAGCAAATTCTGATTAAAAATAAGTAACTTTCACTGAACTTTTCCTCTCATTTTCTGCTTCTATTAAAACTAACTTGATATCAGGGTCGACTACCTCTTTAAGCTTTCCAAAGCCCAAACTAAGCTTTTGGAAGTTCTAACTAATCTTTATATCAGCTCGTTTTTAAGTATCTTTAATGGCTGCTAAATCATGATTCTATAATCCTTCCAAATTGAAAAATTACTTATTTATAACTTAAGCTATCATTGCAATAATAAATATTCTTTCACTACTAATCCTAAATATATATTAACTTTGTGTTGTTATAATGTTAGTTGCCCATGGCGTTATAGCTAAAAATCTTACTTTCCCTTGATTAATATCAATTTTAATTATGTTTTGCATTTTTCTTTAAATCGTTCTGAGAAACTGATTTAGTTTTAAATGTCATATGCGCTCTATAAGATATTGTATTATTGTTATTATCATTATGGTACTTAAGCATTATTTGAAGTATCATATCTTAAAAAATAATAAATAACATGCTGGATGTATCGTGGTATAGTGGTACATTAAAGGGAAAGTCCACCCCAGGATTTTTTTTAGCTGACGATATAGACCTAATAATACCATGAAGAATGATACAAGTCTCATTAAAATCCATGATCACATAACGAAGATATATCGACTTTTTTATCGAAAATCAGCCGCCCCCCAAATGCAAATGCGTTACATGGGCAAAAAACGATCGCCAAAAAATAACCGATAGTATCGAAATTGTGACGTATGTTGCGAGCTGCCTTCTTATTTCGCAGACATTCACTTTCGCTCGCGGTACACTGTTATCGCACTGACACGACGAATCATGAATGAAAGTGAAAGCGAAAGTGAATGTCTCCGAAATAAGAAGGCAGCTCGCAACATACGTCACAATCGTTTCATGCCCATGTAACGCATTTGCATTTGGGGGGCGGCTGATTTTCGATAAAAAAGTCGATATATCTTCGTTATGTGATCATGGATTTTAATGAGACTTGTATCATTCTTCATGGTATTATTAGGTCTATATCGTCAGCTAAAGAAAATCCTGGGGTGGACTATCCCTTTAACTTGAATCTCAATCCAAGGGTTGAGGATTCGAATCTTGACCCGGCACTAAGGTCGTTTAGCAAGACATCAATGCATATTTGCCATTAAAATAAATTATCTTTCCAAATTGTTAATTTCAATTTTTTTTCAGTGGTGGATCAAGATGATCATTGAGGGGGGCATGTGCGTTTACACATTTAAATACTTTGATTTGATCAAGCCCGAATAGCTATTGCAATGGCGCCCTCTCACGTTTCTTCCCCCAAAATACTTCGTGGAAATTAGCAACAGAATATACTGCTACACACGAATTATATTCCCAATCATTTTCTATATGGTAAAGAGTCATAGTCCACAAACATTTTCGATTAATTTTCCGTCAAAACTGACATTCAAGACTAGAATGGATAAAGATGAGACAGGGGAACTATTTGCAGTAAGTGGTCGCAATGTATGTGGAAAATAATGATTCCTGAAGAATGTGGGGGGGGGGGGGCTGACACATCCACAGACTTAAGTCAAATGATTGCAATTATTTCACGGCACATGCCTCGAAGCTATCTTTGACAGAGTTGATAGAAAAATATTGATGTTTAGCTTTTTAGCTTTGCGAGAAAAAGCAAGTTTTAGCCTGGAGTAAAATCGTTACTTACATGTTTCAGAATGCGACTAACGGACAGAATTATATACTAATGGAATGCCGTGGTGAATATCTTGAAGGTTCATATATATATATTGAATCGGTAGCGTGGCACCATTTTATTTAATGTGGGGGAGGGGTAAATTGTTACTAACTAGATCTAACTAATCTGTTCTCTCCACGCATCATGATATTGCACAGTGTATAATTTCAAGTGACGTGATAACATAAGCGGTGACTTTGAATTTAAAACATTTAAACGTTTTTTCGTTCTCTCTCTCTTTATCTCTCCCTCTCTCCCTTTGTATTGTATTCATGTATTGTATATGTAAAATACGCTATGAAGTAACACATCCAAAGCAAGAAATCACGAATGTATTTTCAGCTTTAAGATTCTAGTATACAAATCTACTATTATTTCATGAAGTCTGCAAATGGGCAGTCAATGTTATTATTGTTTAGGATATATCCATGATACCGATTATTTGAATTCATCCTTTAGTCCCTAGGGATTAACGTAACAATTTTTCAACAAAACGGGATCTCCAGGGTATTGTTAAGATGTTATCACAGGATAAAGAGGAGAATCAACTCTGCTCGCTTTGGACTGACAATGTATTAGTCACGATTACAAATCCAAATACTTTCTTTCTCTTTCGCCTTGATGTTATATCGTCTTGTTGGGTCTCCAATCCAATTTGACCGTATCTTCTTCCTTTCCTACATGACCTACATTGTCAATCTTGACCTGGGGGTCTAAAACACATTACCAAATTGCGATCATCCTATTTCTTTTTCCTTGGCTACTCAATTCTCGAGATTGGATTGGTAGCGATTTGGTATCGGTATATTAATTGCAACCACCAAACGATACATGCCCCAATCGTCTGTCTTTAAAGAAAAACAGTAAACAACACAATATATAGTAGTGTGGTTTGTGTTTATAACTTTACGACGGCAGACATAATTTCAGGCATTTTATTGATATTTCATTGAAAAGATATGCAAGACGCAAAATGTAGTTTGATTGAATCATGTCAATCATATAGAACATAGATCAGATGCATATTTGATTTTAAAAAAAAGTAATTTGGTGCAGACATTAACGATAACAATTTATATATAAATAAATGCTAACAAGAAATAAATATCGGTTTGTAGGGCATTCAGAATAATCCTATCCCATATGTAATGCGACGTTTTTGAAAATGCAGATAATCCAAAACTGAATTGCAGATGGCATGGTTATTAGATTACCAAAATTCATCTAATGTTAGACTAGTGAATAAATGTATTTTTCCAGGTGCTCTTTGTACACCGACACTACGCTATGCCTTTGAAGGAGACTGATCCTTTATTATCATTTTTAATGAATAAATGAATGTAAAGTGAACAAGATTGATTATCATCAATGCACAAACCTTATTTTGGTGAGATTTCGAGAGTAGTAAACATATCTATTCCTCAACATGAGTGATAGTTTCGAACAAAATAATGTGTAATGTATCGGGGGAAATGGATGGTGGAAGGGAGTTATCGATATACTTCATCCCCTTCCTGACTGTTGTATTCGACATGAGAGAACACATGGCCATCTTTGCACATTCTCATATTGTTAGATTGTAAAGAAAGCTATATAGTTTGAAGGAAATGTATCTGTATTCTCCCTTTCATCCCCGCTTTTGATCAAACAAAAACGCAATTTCTGGATCTCTTCTCATGAGATGAATCGGACATGAATTCGGAAGAACATGCAATCGGAGAGATCACGTGGTGAGGATGGATTCGCAAGTCATTGCAGGACTGCGATTAGAATGTGATACTAATGCTTCATGATATATAGAGGAGAGCGATAAAAATGATGAAAAAATATCTTTCGTTCTCTTCCAACCCCTGTTCTCTGATATGATTTTTATAATTGTCATTGTATGTTTTTCAGTATGATTTTCATCTGTTGCCCTTTATTTTCTTTCTTCTTTCGATTCTTGTTTTCATTTTCCTCATTTCCATACATCTCTTCTTCATTTACTCTTCTTCACCTCATTTTCTTCTTCATCCTCTGATTTTTTTTAATATATGTATATGTATTATTTTGATATGCATAAAACTTCTCCAATATGAGTTTTACTTAAAATGTTTTACACAATTATTGTCCACACAACTGCGCCAGGAGTGTCATTTTTGACAGACATGGCGCATTATAAATGTTCATTATTATTATTATTATTATTATTATGATAAATTGCAATGTAATTATTTCTTAATCGACAAAAGTTTCATTTTAAGTAAAACTCATTTGACTTGCAACATCAATCTCAACATCAATCTGTGATTACACATCAGTCCATTTAATTATCTAGCCCCAATTATTGAAGTACAATTAATTCTGAATATAAATATGTTATTTAGGATGATATTTTTATTGTTCTGGTGAAAATGAATTCGCATCATAGCCTAAATGAAATAAATTATTGTTTCCTTTATCTATCTTTATTCTCTACTACTAGCCATGACGTAATGTCTCGGGTTGGTAATTAATGGAATTAGTTTCATGACGTAGTAAGGAAACATATTTTGTTTATTATTTTGAGGAGGGATGATCTTAGATGAATCCAAAAGGCACCAAATGTCCTTTTAATGTAAATCGCAATTATTATCCGTTTTTCTCGAAATTAGTGTAAATTCTTCGTTCTCGGCCTAATAGCTGAATTCTACTTATCATTATTATCATTATGACTACTATTAATACTTTCGTGTATTCTTATCCCACCCACTCATTTACCTCTACGTCTCTTTTCTTTCTCTGTTTTGTTCAGGTTTCCAACTTGTAAAGCATCAATATTAGTAACGGCTCGAGCGGTCGTAGTCACGCTGGGCCTTGGGGAGAGTGGGCGCTATTGCTAACGGATTCGGGGTGAATTTCAGACGACTTTCCATCTTTTCTTGACTTGGCTTATCGAACATGTTTGCCTACAGAAGCGAAGAGAGCTACCAAACAAGAATAGAGGAGGATATTGAAAATTTGTTATTCGTACTCAAAATATCGCGCCCGAAATTGCCCGCGGATTCAGCCAATTTACAGGTACACGATGAAAGTAAACATGAAATCAAGCAAGAGTTGTATTAACACTTCCACGAATCAAGGACGTGAGTAGCAATAAGAGCTCTCCTAAAGATATTTTGAAATGATTATCTTTGAAATTATGACATTTTGGTTCAATCTTAGAAGATGCTTACAGCTCATTCCATTTTCTTCCTACATTTTTGCACATATTTCTTTTACAACATGTATGTCAATATTTTTCGAGTTCAATGTGGGTTGTCGTAAAAATACGTCTTTCTCCGTAGTTTTGCGGATGTGATTAGACATAAGAAATATATCAATCATGAATCATATCTTTATCCTAAAAATATGAAAAACAAATGAGTACAAATCCATGAATTGTCATAGATGACTATTTCTTGTACCGACATTCACTCTTGGGCCATGGGAAATGAGATCACGTTATAAGACAGCAAACTAATAAATGCCATCGTATAAACTTGGTGGCATCTGTCATTTGCAATTAGTCTTACTGCAACCTGTGTCAATTGAAAGTGTTATGTCAACAACATGTACAAATTTCACTGGGAACCTCTAATTGAAAATAGAAATATCTCATTGGCTTGCATATAGAATCCCTTGTCTTTCAGGTTTCTTCTGGTGAGGTGTTTTTTTAGTATGCGATTGTTTCTATTCTTTTTTCAATTGTAAATGTTTGAAAATAATAATTATGTTCTTTTCGGAAATGTCTTTGTTTAGTTTTTCGTGCGGAATTTTGAAGATGAATCCTGTTCTTCCTGTGAAAAGATTAATTTGAATCCATTAACCTCTAATCATAATTGATGTTATTCTCTTTGTTTAGGGGGCAAGATCCCAAAAAATGATGATTCACACATAAAATAGAAATATAGCCCAAAAGTATGATATTGCCTACTTTCTCAGACAATTTTTTAAATAAAAACTTGTCAGTGTAATAATTTCTTTATGTATGAATAAAGAAATCCTTGTGTTTTGTGTAAGTTGTGCGTCTCAAGTCGAGGTGACCATTCACTGAGAGAAGCCCAGCTAAACCATCCGTCCATGTTAATGTGCGATGGCAAATATGTACAAACTTTTTATCGAACAAAATATTTACAATTCATTCCTGCAAGACTTTCTGGCTCACCCGCAAATTAATAGTTAATGATACCGACGATTAATCGTAAATTGGTGTAAATAGGTATAGCTATCTGGCGCCAAAGCTATACGTTGCGCTGGAGACTTATTGACAAGCTAATTGAAAGCACAAGTGGTGGAATTGCACAGTTTATATAGGTTCTTTAATCAATCAAGATGACCTCTTATTTCAAATCGTTTTCCCATCGTGACTGAGCTAGATTTATCGTATCCATGTGGCGAGTCGAGATGTTCTGTGTTGAAGAAAATAATATAGGGCAGTCAAACATTTCTACAATGAAAAGGTCACAGGAGAAAATAATTTCGAAACAGAGAACTTGTTAAAAAGTCATTGTATTTATGACGCCAAGTTAATGGAGTATGCAAACACGTTAGCTATAACTCAAGAGAAATCAAATCCAGGACAAATTCAGTGCCATATTGTACATCCCTATTAACTCATGTTCGAATTATGAAATACCTTACCTTAATGTTCGCAACGTTCAAAAGGTAATGCAAAAATCTATTGCATTTTGTCTAAGGTTAATTTTGTCGAAAGTCTTTGCGAATTTGTTTACAGATCGCTTATTTATCTATTTTATAAAGCTCCATCTCTATTCACTGTAAAGGCACGATCGATTTGAAACTAAATACTACCTACCTTAATGATTATCATACGATTCGATAGTTTACCCTCGTCGTTTTAATTATCTAGCCAACATTAATTAAAAAGTAATTAACAATATGGGGAGGCAACGATGTTTATATAAATACAAAAATATATTACCTACTTCTTCTCTTCTTCAGGATAATCTGCATCCTTCAATGATGAAGATTTAGCAAATGTATAAGTGCATGTGTGTGGCGACTGGTGACATAGGGATGCCCATGTGTGCAGGTGAAAGGTGTCTACATAATAGTGCCAGTAAAAATGTTGCCGGAATTAAACGCGATTAATACCTTGCGTTTATAGCAAGTCCAGATCGCCTGATATAAAGAATTCTATACTTTGAAGGGTTCCAACAGCTTTCTCTTAATCTTTTCATATAAACCAAATAATTTTTTTAGAGCAGTTTACATTCTATAAAACATTAATATTATATCCCTCAAAGCAAAGGGGTACCGTTTTTTTGTGCACGAGTGGTAGTGGTAGAATATACTTTACCGGGTTTGATATTATAATACAACACATACGGCCATTCGGTAATTCACCAGAGCTTTTTTTTTTGTTAATCTCCCAAATCATTTCGTGTTCACTCTGAAATAAAGAATAACTTCGAACCTTGAATTTAGCCAAATGACACCGATGAAAGTTGATAATTGGTATATTTTTTAAACGGTTTAATGGATCTCTTTGAAATCACAAGGAAGGTCCGAAAAAGGCCAGATAGATCAAATATTATATAGGCGAATAAGCGTTGCTCTTTCATCGTCCATACTCTTGATGTGCAATCATAACTTTACTAATTAAATTTTACTTATGCTCATATTGTATACAATTATTGTTATGTTTATCTGTTTCAATATCTGCAGTTGACAGTGTGTTTGGCAATACATCTGCGTGTAAACGATTATGTGCGTTGCGTAAGATGATAATTGTGATTTTTCGAATGATGATGTTTACCTTCGAAATTCTAAACAGCCGAGTCAAATGAGATAATTCTACATCCCGCGTGTTGTTTGGGGGATTTCTGTGTTTGTTCTGCAGGTTTGCTTGGCGACAGCTGTCTGACTTACCTGTATGGCCTAATTTCCACTCATGTAGCCGGACATATAGGGAGGGGGCAGTGGAACCATGACGCCTTATGAGAGTTTTTGTCTGTAAATTAGAAATTTCGTTGATAAAAATCAACATAAAGAATGCAACCCACAATTTGTTTTCTTCATTCATTAATTTCGGTTTATTGATTCAAAATTCCTTGTTAAAACAGTCGGGAGACTGATACATGTACAAACAAAATTGACAAAATTACAAATACATCGATATGGAAAAGAAACAAAAATTAGTTCAAGGAAAGAATAACAATGATAATAATGGAAAATTCAAAATAATGCACATCATAAATAATATAAATCGAATTTACAAACGTGGATGAGTGGGAAAAGCAAAACAAGAAAAAGAGAATGGACAAAGCGTTTCATTCCCTTTTCTCGTAACATTTAGATTTTGAGTGTTTACATTTTAAACACAATTAACAGAAATGGATATAAAATACACAAAGTGATGATGATACAACCGAATATGCATGTATTACAAACGAACAGATCTACTATACTAGCAAACATGAAGAAAGTTGGAAAGTAAGAAACAAAATGGGAAGCTGAAGAAGATCTAAAGAAACAAGCGTGTGTAAATCATGTGTAAAAATGTGTAAAAAATAACAAGATGTTTGGTTTACCGTTAAGCTTAGTGAATGAAATACCATTTTCCTGTTGCAAAAATGTGGACATTTTCTATACGTGCTTACTGTCGGTAAATTTGGCTCAGTTGCACCCCCCCCCCCCCATGAAAAACTGGCTACGCCATCACTCGGTTAAGCATTCGAGTTTGTTTTACCTGTCTGCAGGATCGCAGGATGACAGGCTAAGAATGAACGTACTATATTTTTGTGTTCAATTTAAAGCGACCGGTGGTTCAGTGCATGTCACTAAATAAACTCAATGGACTCATGGGTACTTACTTAATTATGAGCTTGAGAGGAACTTACCCTGATATAAAAACAAATCAAACAGATATGGCTAGATACCATCGGTCTACGAAGTGCCCTAGTTCCCAAGCCGCCCAACTGCATGCAAGGTTCTGTTAAAATAAAACACACAGCCAATATGTTTGTTTTCTCAGACTACACTTTAGCAATACATATAATCTATTTTTTTTAATAAATTTATTGAAAAAGAAGGTCTGGTTTTAGTAATTTCGTTTAAAATCCTTGAAATAAAATCCCCTGAGATTAAAAAAAAAAAAAAACTGCTCTTGCTCAATACTGATCTGGACTTACCTGTGGAATTAGAAGAGACTGAAGCGACTTCGGCAAAAGAGAGAAAGGGAAAGTAAGAAAACGAAAATACATTAAAGATGAGAAAACAGGGCAGGTGCGTTGGGATTCGTATTCAAAATGTTATAAAGGAAAGCTTGATATTTTCGGAGAACTTATATATAACAACTGATGTCTCTTTTTCTCTTTCTTTGCTTGTTGGCGAATTATTTTGCTACCCCCACATCTTCATTAATTAAATATGGTCTAGTGGCACCTCCGAAAAGGGTTAGGGGAAACATATGGTTCAAAATGATATACACTGTACCACAATGAAAATGATATTTATTTTTTGGTAAAGGTATCCTCTGGAAAATAAATGTAATAAAGAGGGAGAAAGACACACAAAGAGATACAGAGAAAGAAAGAGACAGAGAGAGAGAGAGAGCTAGAGGTACATAATTATATAGAGATGAAAGGAGGAAAAAGAGAGAGACAGATGGACAACAGAGAGAGAGAGACAGAGAGACAGAGAGAGACAGAGGGACAACAGAGAGAGGGATAGGGAGAGAGGGAGAGAGAGAGAGAGAGAGAGAGAGAGAGAGAGAAAGAGAAAGAGAGAGAGAGAGAGAGGGAGAATGATGTCAAGTACGATATATAACGTATAGAGGTGACAAAATGACAAGGAGAAGAGAGGGAGGGGATAGCTAAGCATTTTTGTAATTCTTTTCTTCATCCCTCTAAAATAAAGAGGAAAGGGCTTTCGACGTTTAACACTATTTTTTGTTTAAAACCCACTATACAATTATTGTAATAAACGAAATAGAAGTAGCAACCTGCTAAGCGCGACTGAATAAAAGACTACCATATTGCCGTTGTACTCCTATAGCTGTGTTAGTACATCGAGTCAGTCCTTCAGAGTTGGTAGGTGAGCGAGATTTTCCTTCTCTCTCGCTTTCTTTCTATATCAGTCTTAAGTATTGGAACCCCCGCGCAAACAACTGAGATTTTTAATTTCGGATATCTCCTCGGAATAATATTTCTCCTTTAAAAAAAGAAAAGCCTATGCTCGGAATACGCTAACCTGGTGACGGATATTGCAAGGTTTTTTCGTTATCCGCGATCGAGTTTCTCTGCTTTTTTTCTTTCTCTATTATCTTCTTCTCTTATCTCAATTTTGTCTGGAAGGAAGTTTTGGTGAGAAGAGTTACACATCTTTAGAAGATAATGGCGCACAGGATGTATCGAGCGATCTTTATCTTCTCCTTCTTAGTGACCATCCTGGTTTTGCATTGTCAAACGGGTAAGTGACACTTTTAATACAAAGAAATATAAAATATAATTTGCTTGAAGAGCATAGCAAAGCATAATAAATATTCTACCACGCAGTCTGATACCATTATGCATAATAGGAGCTATAGGATGGACAAATCTTTCACAATCGTCGATTGTGTGGTAGATATATGTAATTGGAACTGGTACTAAAGCTCTTTTTACAATCCTTATTATTCACGGGTATTTCGAGAAAAGCTTAGTTTAAATCCGATCAGATAGAAGAATGTGAATAGAAGGGTTATGTTCGGGTATCATAGCGGCTAACTCTCTTTCTTCATTCATAACACTTTCGGGCAGCAGTTAATCTGTGGTTTACCAGAAGAGAAATCAGATTGCGATCGAGGCTACTTTGGGCTGGATAAAAAAGATTGCTGGAATTAGCAGATTTAAGACTTTTGAGAACCATTCTTTAAAAAAGACGGTAATCTAATCACATTTTCGAGCTGAGCTATTATTATGCTGTATCTGAATTTTATATTTCCTTCAGTCTCGCTTTGTCTCGTCTGGTTTAACATTTCGATTATCGATAGATTCTTTTTCGATAGATAGCTTTTCATGTGGTCTAACGGAGTAAAATCTGGGCAAGGGATTACCATGATAACCCCAATGAATGAAATTTTGCTTTGTTATTCTTTTTAAAACGATTTAAAAATGATAACATGTATTTAAATATAAGGCAAAGTGTATTATTACACGGGTTTTTATAAAATCTTAGATAATTAAATCTAAAAACGAACACGCATTCCTAAGAAGATAGTAAGTTGCATTACGCAGAACAACTTTGAAAAGAAATTGCGTGTACAAAGTGTTCATAATAATTATATGACAAATACGGCTCTTTTCCGTTCTTGTTATGAATAATTAATCAAGGAAACGGGACTGAAACCAAGAAAGTGTTTAATATAGAGGCAGGTGAACCGAAGTGTACTCTGGTCACATTTACTGCGGTCTTTATTTCATTAAAAAAAAATTAAAGCTGCATGGATTTGCGATTGGGTTTTAGGTTATAGGTTTAGGGTTAGAGATAATACAATGTTGGGTTTAGAGATGAATTAAGAAAATTGATTAGTGAGAGAAAATGACCGGTATGCATTGTCGCAGGAGCTTATGTTGTGAAATCAAGGGACAATATCAATTGAACAGGATCGCAAATACTATCTAGAAATCAACCTTAGGCAATTCATTTAGCCTTGTCCATCACTTTATGAATCGTGCTCAAATTTCATTTATAGGTTTCATATTAATCCAACTTCATTACAGTAGGGAGTTGAAATTGCGCTTTAGTTGATTTCTTTAGAATCTTGGCGATCGCATGGAAAGTGGTCATCGTAGAATAAGCGGTTCTACCTTTGAAAGTGAAACAAGGAAATAATGGACCACTAAACCATTTGGGAAATAATAGTATTCAATGGGGGCACATTATCATTCTTGCCGTAGGGGAAAACACACAAAACAACCCCCCCCCCCCCCCATAGCATCTAAGGTATCAAGAACAACTTTTTGACATCTATCAGTATACTGCGCATTTCCTTACTTGATCATTCGGAATAATAGTAAACCATTCATTGCTATTTCTTTTTAACTCATATCTCACTGCCTTCGTATTGCTGTTTTATCAAACTTAAAACATTTCCTTCTATACAGTTTCTGTTTTAATGCACGCATAGAGCTCTTCCATCGATTTAATTTTGTTCGTATTCACTGACATTTAAAAAAAAAAAAAAAATATGGTACAGATGCTTCAATGACAAGACTTCATAGGCATTATTTTATTTTAGAATTACACATTTTGCAACGCAAATGAATATATAATGAAGCCAAAAGCCATGATAACCGTTAAAACATACTAAAAATGCATACCCTAATTACGATATTCAATTTGGCTGATTATTACAGGTGTCCTTGCATGGCAACGTTATTATCTAGGTCAAAATCAAATTTACTTCTCCGTTATATCGGTCGGATCTCATATTAAAGAAGGAGGATTATTGGTTATCTGCGTCATGATGGCTCGGACAGCTTATATGAGCTTGGCTGATATAAGATGCAGAATGTCCATGCACTTTTTTTTCTTTGCACAAGGTCAACATTATCTCATCATGTGCCTGCATGCATGTGGATGTAGAACATATTTATAGGGCGTGCAGGTGATCTTTGCTATTGTCTGGAATGTGGTATGCAATAGTACTGTAACATTTTTCTTTTTTCATTTTCAATTTCTAGACGTAAAGCATGACCGCCAGGGAACACCGCTTTACAACATTTACTCAACTAGATGCCGTTTCCAATGGAAACATAAATAGGCCCCAAATGATATAACTGAATTCTCAAAGCGTTCATAAATATGGTGATAGTGATGATTCCATTACTTGTCTTAGAGTCATCAGCATTTAAAACCCTACGAGGAATGAATGTTTTTGCTAACCTTGAATATTCGAACATTTTCAGAAAACAACTTTAAAAGATAATTTACGGGTAAAATATAAGAAACCTATAAATATGATGAGCAAATAGATGCATTATTTTGACTTGAACTTTACGCATGAAATTAGATTTTGAAAACAAATCCATTTGTTTGGCATAACCATGTGACCTAACCAAGATCAACACAGTTGTTTATATTAATATATTTAGAAATGTTGAATGAGGCTTGACTGCATACAATTGTTGAAAATAATATCAGCAGTGATTTGATTTACGCTTGATATCAAACTATTTTCCTTTTTGGTTGTTCCTTTAATAAATCTGTGTAGGAATAACGATATAAATAGATAACTATTAATGTCAATCAATGCATATCTACTGTCGACTTAACTTCGTAAAAGCCTTGAATTAACATTTAGATTGCAATCGTGAATGTTTCTGCTGACGCCAGCCATATCTACTATTTTTGCCATCTCTGTCACATTTCAGAAGAAATATTCCTTATTATTAGAATCCGTGGCCATAATGACGCGTTGAACCGTTCTAGCCAGCACTTATGACTCGTAAAAAAAATATTTTGCAACTTATGGAACACTTAATCAATTTTTATCCCACTTAGATTATGGCAGTAGTCTGGTGATTAAGTGCAGTGGCTGTCTATGGTGGATTCGCAGACTCCTAACTATATTGATTGATTTGACCTAGTACTTAATTTGGGGGCGACCCTCTTGAAGGGGGATAATTTTAAAGGTATAAAATCTTCTTCAAGCTGCCCTTGGTGTTCTGGTATCAAACGGAAAAGGCACGCATCTTGTAGAGTTCTTTTATCTATCTTGTTAAAACTTCCTTTGACATTTTTGATATTGTGAGATAAGAGGCCAGGGAAGAGAGATATTTTAGGCCACACAGTAAATTATTTTATTCGCGGAGTGCTATGGAAATACGTTGGATAATTTTTTTGGGTCCCAAAATGATGTTCCTCTTCTTATTCCATTTATCGTAAAATCTCTGTTTTTGTCTTACATTTTTCTTGATATTATTCATTCTCTTCTAATTGTATCAAAGATGTGACAGAAGCAAACCATAGTCAATTAGATCGCACTGCTACCTGCCAAACTTGATTAGTATATAAAGTGACAATACAGAGTGAAGTCTGTTAACATGTTTCCCCAAGTACGCATGATGTACTACCCAGCTGCTCCTCAGACTAAGGGGAATTGTGTGACAGTTATATCTTCAGAGAAGCTTTACACGGATGTAATGCAATTATAACTTAAGTTCTGTCCATGTATATAAATAGGACAATGTTAGATTTGTCTAAGCAATGTATTGAAAGAATTTATGGCGAATATGATTCTGCTAAAATGCATGAAAACTAAAATAGAACCCTGATATGATAAAGTCAGCTGTCAAATGTGTTACTCCACATTTTGTATATACAAAAGGCTGCTTAGGTTGCACTGACCCAAGTGACATTTATGTTTTATACCTATATAACATTTGGCTAGCTGAAGACGTTTGTAATAACTAAAAACATAAATTGACCTTTTTTCTTTCTAAAAATAAAATTAATCATGATTAGACAATAACATTTCGAATACATTTTTCATCTAAATCGAAATACAAAAAGAGCGAGGGTTATAATAGTTTTGTGTATTTACAAATTTGAAAATCACAAATATTGTATTTATACTGTCGCAATAGACGTGTTTGAATATGCCCTTTGACAAGAATTATGATAAGTTATGTTCTGGTTTCGAAGATTTTCAGGTCATTAAGTTCGTTTTGATTTCTCTGAATTTAATCATCTTACTATTTTCAGATAGAATGCCCTGCGCTTTGAACCATTTTGTTTGTCCGTCTATGTTATCCTAGAACAAATTGTTTTGGCGTCTAGCAGAATAAAACCAATAACATATATAAACATACAATACCCTCTGGTCTATATTGCGCACAGTGATAGGTTAAAGTATATAGGGCACATTCAAATTATCTTTATCAATAAGTAAATCATAATCATGGTGGATATCATAGACGTCTTACTTGCACGCGGACTTTCTTTTTCCTGATATCTTAGGTCGAAGTCTCATGAGATAAAGTAAAACCGTGTTTTTTTAACAGCACGTAATGATACATACATGTACACAAATATTAACTTCGGCAGCATTTTCAAAATTCTTTGTTGTTCCTGTCTGTTCTTCATTTCTAAAGCACATTTATCGAAAACTATGTTAACGCATTAGATCACTTTCGATATTTATTATCAGACTCTTCTATTATTTAGGCTGTTTAATATCGACATATACAGGTCTCTCTACCGGATACTGATTTCCCATCTTCAATCCCACTGTATGTTCCTTGTATTCATCTCCAGCGCATCTTTTGTGTCCATCCTATTCTAATCCTCCCATCATTTAATTCATTCGCGGGTCATTTTGTTTGCATGATACCTCTGACGTAACCCGCCTTGACCATGCCGCATCTATCACCTTCTACTCCTTCATTCCAACCCACCCACCTGCCCTCTTTGTACTGCCCGACTTCCTTCACCACGCCGTGTAAAATATATACTGTTTCTTCCTCCCTTTCCCCGTCTGAAGATCCCGACATATTCTCCTCCATTTCCGCATCTATATACGATTTTATCGATAAGACAGGGAGAGAAAGATGGAGAAAAGGTCAAAGAAATAGAAAGAGAGAGGGGTAGATAAAAACACAGCACAAGAAAAAATGTCAAAATGCATCCGAAAGTGGTACCATAGCAGTGCCCCTAAAGGGAAGAACAATCTAATATTTCAGTTTTTTTTTATCGAATCTTTTGAAGTTCATATTGTAGAAATGTTCAAACCGGTTCGTCCTAAAAGATTTCACATTGCTGCACAAGAAATTTGAAGTTCAAAATAGAACCTTTTTTGGAGTGCTTCTATCGAACCGTTGACGCTGCAAATTGGATCCTCTATTTTTCCGTGTGACAGAGAGCGAGTGAAGGAAGAAAGACGGGGTGAGGAAAGAGAGATATAGAGAGTGAAGAGGAAAGAGAGAGAGAGAGAGACAGACATACAGACAGAGACAGAGAGACAGACAGAGACAGAGACAGGGCCAGAGACAGAGAGAATGAGAGAAAGGGGAGAGAGGTAGGGGCAGAATTGAAGGCAATAGGGAACAGCAATAGCGAAAGAGACACGCACACACAAAACAAGAATGTTGGAGAAACTGGAGAGAGAAAGGGGAAATAGAAAAAATGAAAAGTTCAGGGAAGAGACAGAGGGAAAGAGAAAAAAGAAAATGAAATAAATGAGGAAAGATAGAGGGAGGGAGGAGATAGATAAGGGGGTAGAAAGAAAATTGGAGAGAGAGAGAAGAAACAAAAATAGAAAGAGAGAGAGAGAGAGAGAGAGAGGGAGAGAGAGAGAAAGAAAGAGAGATAGGGAGAGATCTAGAGCGATAAGAAGAAGGAGAAGGGACAAGGCTATGAGAATGTCAACCATGCGGTACTAGTCCTTTAATCCGCCGATGCTCTACCTTTCTCACGCACCGGGTTACATGTAGCTGTTCCGTTGTTTGAAAGGTAGATTATCTGCTTGGCGGAGCAGACATCGTTGTGCTTCACCTCACTCGGGTTAACGCAGGAGAAGTCGATTGTGTCTTCATCCCATTTCCCCCCATTCATCTTTGAACTCCAGATTCTTACATGATCTGATTAAACTGTATGATTTGTTAACATATGGAATCATGAGAGTAAAATGACGAATCGTTGATTCTTTCGGCTTATTCTTTAACATTAACAGGTCAAGATGGGGGTGAATTCGTAAAAAATGGCCCAAAGTAGATAACGAAAAATAAGGTAGCCCCTCTAAAGGATACCTTATCGCCCCCCCCCCCCAAATGGATCTCAAAATTCTCACCCCGTAGGCCAAAAACAATATTTGAATCATGTTCAGTATGACGAGTTTCGACTTCGAATTACGTCAGACGAAAGATATAGTAGTTTCACATCTTAAGAAGACGACGCGTAATAATTATTCGACCTAGAGTTTTTATTATAATAAAAATGGGATTGGTTTATTCCTCCATAGCTCAATATTATATCAGAGACCTGATTTAAATCCACTTGAATTCACACTTCTGTGAAAGCAGTACATATTATGAAACAAGGGAAGTGGTTGCGTTTTGGCAGCCCTGTGTGACATAAACCTACTGCAAACGTTCTCTTTGTTTCTTGACTTTCAAAAGAGGGATGATTTTGTTCACCGGTCCCACCCAATGCTGAGTATGCCCCCGATAATAAATTCATAAATCATAAGTAGTTCCTGTTTTAAGTTAAGTCATTGTCAAGTTTAGAGGCTGAAGATGTGAGAATAAGAATAAGGTTGGGTTCGGGGAAAATGTCTTGCCTTCCTTGCCTTGCATGATTCAAAGTAGGGGTTCAATTTCGTCGATTGCACTTCGCGAGGACAGTGCACTGATTGGACGAAATTAATGGAAATCTCCGGCGCAAAATGTCTGTGTGACTGATGAGTGCATAGTCCTAAATCGGTCAAATGGGCGCTGCTTTTTGTGGCCCAGAATGCTCATAATTTGTCATGGGTTTCCGACTGTAAAACAGCCCCAGATTGATAATCAAGCAATTGTGGTGGTGTATAGATTGCTTGGCCTTGTAGAAGGTTCCCAATAATGGGCACAATTTACCCACGGTTGCGCTCCTCGACGCCAGTGATATGCCTTGAACTTAGATTGACGATCGGCTTCATAGAGGTTTGCAATACAAATGCCGTCATCAAACATTACCATCTCAAAGAGAGTTCAATGTTACCAATACCCAAGGAGAAATATATCCAGTGTCTTATTTGCAAGTTCAAGAGTTTATTATTATTCTTGGGTATTTACAAACAATAAGAAAACATTTGTTGTAATCATGATATTTTAAAAGACTATAAGGGTTGTTACAGACACCCCAAAAAAGTCCTTTGGCGTTGACCCTTCCATATAAATTTAGCATGAGAGAGAAAACAGATACAATTAGAAATCAGGCTTGTTCAGTTGTTAGTTTAGTTATATAATCTTAATTATATTGCTTTCGAGTATGTTAAAACAAATCTCTGTCGGGTGTTTTGAGCATCCCCTTGGATCGGTAATATGCAAATTAGTAGATTGTTGATATCATCATCGCCATCATTATGAAATTAATTAACAGAAGGTCATCGACTGCAAACAAAAGTTTGAAGGAAATTTCTAATGAGCGCTTCTGCTCAGTACAATTCAAGAATGTAGCAGACTTATTATTCGAGAACTCTGATGATATCCTACATGATGCAACAACTAGAACAATGTAGGGAATGGTTCCAAAAATGGAAAATAAATCAGATCCAGTATATTTTGACCTCCCTTTAAGTCTCCTTTACATCTTTACATCGGCCCGCAATCTCGGACTCCATCTAGACGCAGAAACGGCACTTTGCCCGGACCAATGATACAGTCATAGATAAACTAGATGTGACGTAAAGGGCCGCTTGATGCAACCATTAAGCTATATTTCCAATGGATATGCCATCGCTCAACATCTTACAGATCTGTCATACAAGGCATTTTGTTTGTCCATCGAAGAAATAAAGAAAATAGAACACTTAATGGTCAGATATGCATCGTCTGCCAAGGAATTGAAGTCCATTTATATGAACATTCATCAAGTTAGTAAGCATCATACTTCATATACGTGTTAGGCATGCCGTCTAAGTTATATAGGCAACAATGATACATGTACATTGGGTGTCTCTGTATAGTGTTTGCTTTTAAGTAGTGCTAGTTACCATAATTACGACAGAGTCGAATAAGTGAAGTGTAATGATTAGAAGATAAATTATCAGAATGCAAGGATGAAATTACCAACTAGATTGTCAGCAGTTAAAGTACGCAAATAATATTCTTAAGGTCAAATGTGCAGTTAAATGCCCCCCCCCCCAGTACTTTAGTCGAAAAAGAAACGGGGGAACTTTTTAAATGCTGCATATTTAATACATATTGCCACGACATGCCACTAATATATTCAACATGTACCCTTTCTTTTTCAGCAACGAAGAAATTTGAATATTGACTTTGTAATAATATAGTCTGTTTCTTTTCTTTTCTTTTGGTCAATAGTCCATAGTTATTCTGATGGTAGAGGTGAGAAGACCTTGGTGAATAAACTAATGACTGAGTACGGCCACAAGGCTGCTAGACCTGTGCGTGATGCTGCCAGACCTGTCTGGGTGTACTTCAGGTTTCTACCATCCCAGATTATCAAATTCGTAAGTATTCCTTTATTTCTTTCACCTTCATCATCGTTCCAATACTCCAGCCACACCAACTAGTTCGACCCGAGGCCGATAACAGACCGTAAACATGTGACTTTACCACGAATGAATAAGAATCGGTCTGTTTGGAGCTGATTTTGGGGTATATGAGACTGGGGTTATTAGCTATGAAGCTTACAAGGAAATAAATACTGGTCTTTGAAATTACAATACCCCAGTCATACCGACAAGAGCGACACTAAACCGATAACAGGCCAAACAACACAATCATTACATTACAACGAATAGCCAATATTCTGTCGATAAGCGGTAAGTTTTCAGTCGGTTCGACGGTGTGACTGGGACGTCGTTCATGTCGCATGGACGATCAGCCTGCGTTTCACTGTATCTACTATTCTTAATCATCTTTTTGCTGGTGTTTTCAATTCAGCTAAAAGTTGTTATCATCAATACCATGTATTCATATGGTTAATATATTACGTTGAACTATTTTGTTCATGGTAGGGCTCCCTTGTAGAGCAGGTCCTCTGGATTAGACTAGCCTGATTGTAAATGTAATAAAAGAAATAAATAAATGAATAAATAAATGAATGAATAATTAAATAAACACATTCATCTGTGAATTCGATCGGTGAATTTGTTTTGAAAAGAAGTTCAACTAAGGCTTTAATATAAATATTTTCTCAGTGTCAAGAAAGCATAAAAATAAAAATAAAAATAAAAATTAAATATTATTATTATTATAACACCTTAAGATACTCATCGAGAGCTTGCTCTTCATTATCTCACCATCCCACTTTCATATGAATTATCTTACATATCCGCGAAGAAAAGTGCATGATCAAGATCCAAATATGTATTACTTTCCATCATGGTTATGCATTTTTGTTTTGTTCTGTAGATACTTTAAGAAATGATTTCCATTTTGATTGGAATTGTTATCCACCTATGCATAAAAATACAATAAGAGAATTTATTGTCCTAACTCCAAAGTTTATCCTAAAGGAAATTTGTGAATTTAGTACATGTAGTAATAAGAGATAAACCCCTATCCCTCTGACAAAGCAGTCAAAGCCAAACATGATACTTTTTAAAAATTCTAATCCGAATTATAATTATCATCCTCACCATTATATGCCTGACGATAATAAAAGCGATACGAATAATTAGGATACTACTACTACTACTTCTACTACTACTACTACTACTAATAATAATAATAATAATAATAATAACACAAATAATAATACTAATGATAATGATGGTGATACTACTACTACTCCTTTTAAAAATAATGATTATTATAATAATTATTATACTAATAATATCAATATAATACTTATGATGATGATAATTACATGTAAAGGCTACCAAAATCTATTCTACACAATTGATTTGAAAACTGTTATATATAGCCTTCACAGTATATATTTGTATATATGGGGCATATATTCAATAATTAACTACCATGTCCATGTACTGATCGTGCATAAGTATCTGTACAGACCAGTCATCTGGAAGCTCAGCTCAAATAGACCATCCTACTCAAATAATGACGTGGGATGTACAATTTATCAAAATATGATAGACGCTAAAGCATTTTGAATGGACAGATTTAATAATAGAAATGCAAAATTTGCACCCACCCCCACAAATACTAATGAATAATCAAAGGGACTTGTTAACATTGTTCAGATGAGAGAAAATGGTGCCTAGGTAGTGACTTCGATGCTTGATGTACAATTAAAGATAATCTGAAAGTTTGAGTGAAAACAGACCATTATTAATGATAAATATTGGGGAAAACTGATCTGATCGATTCCAAAATTTTCCAAACTACATTAACACAACTTAATTACATTTTAGGTGAATGTAAATCGTCACAAAGCAATGAGTTGGCTTTATAAACCATTCCGGACATTTAAGTGTTGAAATATTTTTAAAAGCCTGTCTTATGTCTTATTTTCATGAAAAACGGTTGGGAAAATTCAAAAATGGTTGGGAGAATAATTTACTGTTAGGACACCTTCAAAGAAAACCCTAAATATCTTTGTAGTTTAAGAATTTTGTCAGGATTTTCTGCATGTTAGAGGGTAAGTACAGTAGAAGGAATATAATAAGTTTTATTTCATACAAAAAGTACGCAGTTTTTCATCAACCTTCAACAATGTTACCGAGTCACTTTAAATACAACTAGAAGTTTGTTATAGGCCTACAATCCTTATATTGCAGGTATTTGTTATCCCTGTGAAAAAACAAACAAATAACGAGTATAGACACCCCAGGCCCCGTAGCGACGTTTCTGGTCTAGACGAATATAAAATGGCGGTGTCTAAAGATGGGGGCGTCACAATTAGTGAATACATTGATGTTGTTTCAAGAATATGCACGTTAAGCGTAATGAAATTGGTGCGTTTGTTTTGAAGGTTTTTTCTTGTATTAAGTATTTATGCGGCATCAGTCGTGCGGAAAAGCCCAGAAGCACATCTAAATTTTCAAGACGGAGAATTAACATGATGTTAATGTTCAACGTTATAACAAAAAAAGGAACCAAAAATCGTTTAGGAAATTAGATTAAGAAAGCCGGTTTAAGGCAGATGGGGGAAATGCGAAGATGAACTGACAGATAGAAAGAAATATATACGTAATGGTTAAACCCATAATGACAAGAATGGCCTCACATATTTGTAGACACATCTACTTAAATACAAGAAGGATGATCTATAAAGAGTATGAAGCGTACTGTCTGGTGAAAAAAAAGCTGTGATGATATCTGTTTCCAAGCATCTCCACATGTTAGCCCTGCGTCATCGCGATACGTGAGTGAGGAAGATCTGACTATTGACTACCTCATCCTTAGACTCACACTCTTATCCACGCTCATGTTAGCATGTTCCCCCTTCAACACCCTCTCCCTCTCACTCTCTTTCTACATAATTATCTCCTCCTTTCACATTATTGTTGTCTTTCCTATTCTCCCCCTTTTATGTTTTATGTCTCTTTCTCGGTATTTCTCCTTCTCTTTCGCTCGCATTCTCTCTCCCTCTTTCTCTTTTTTTCTCTCTCTTATTTCTATTTATTTGTCTATCTATCTACCCATATCTCAATCCCCAATTTCTCTCTCTAACTCTCTCGCAATATCCATCTCTTAAATATTTCTTGATTGAGAAAACATGGTTAGTATAATTATGACTCCTATTATGTTACCTGTTTATATCTACTGTATTTTGTAGTTGAAAAAAGCTTAACTTATTGGATAGTCCATGATAAAAGGACTTTCTATTTCGCAGGCGTGAAATATTTTATTCACTATATTTTTATCTTATCGTCTTGGATACCATTTGATCTTAAACAATAGGTTCTTTATCAGCAGCAGACATCTAATCTCTTACCAGTTTGTCTCTCTCTCTCTCTTCCTCTCTTCGGGGATTTCCGAAAAGAACTGAAGGACTATACCTACACCTACTCGAACCATGTGAAGCGCATTGCCTGTTCTGGTGAGAGGCGCAGTTGTAACAACAAGGTTGCGAGAAAAGTACATATTTGGACTGGAAGTACAATACTGAAGGATAACCTAATCCAGAATCGATGTCGAACGCAAGAAGAAACCGATGCATTCGAAGATTAGCGGTCTAATGGCATATGTGGATTGGAGACATAGCTTCGTGCATGCTAAATTTTTCATGCAGCAATATCTTTCTTTAAGAATGTTCCATTCTAATTTAAATGTTTCTTTTTCATTTGTAAGATCACTCTTGAAAAACCTCAGTTGCATCTTCGTTGGTGTTATCCAACAGAACAAATGTAGAGTGAAGATTTTATTTGCACTTAACACCGAACTTAAGACGATTCTAGAATAAATCAGTTTCGAGTAACACTTAGTTTTATAAATCGGTATACTTTAAATTTTCTTTGTCCTAGAACAGCAGATTTGAGTTTCATCGTATCTCTAAAGCAATCTCTTTTTCTCTCTTTGGCGCTCTTCTGGCTTGAGCTCTTTCCTAATGTTAGTACGCATTCATTGTTTTAAAACCATCCAACATATTATTTTCCTTCCCCTCGGTCTTTTTTCTTCCAACCTTCCTTCAATGATATCTCTTGGAGTCCACCATACAGTATATGCCCAATCCATTTCTTCTGTCCATCCTTCCATGTTGTTACTAACTTTCGATCCTCCCTCACTCTCTATAAATCTCAATTTTGTCACCCAAACCACCAAACTTATCTTTGCCCTCTTCCTCTACAGCCACATTTCAAAACTCTCCAACCTTTTGATGTCCGATGTTTTCAGAGTCCATGCTTCTGAGTTCTGACCCATAAAGCAGCACTCTCCAAACCATAGTTTTCATGATTCTTTTTCTTAGATACCGGCTGAGATTTTGTTGTGATGCTTATACACATTAATTTCAAAATTACGCAGGAGCAGTCTATATTGGATACATTTTGAATTATATCTCTTGAATTGAATCGTCAATGCAGCAGATCGACTCCAATCAAGTCAATAGAAATATCATGTCATTTTCCACGTATCCGGACCCCTACATGTACCCCCTAGACATCCACCCCGGATAACCACCCCAGTCAACTACCCCTTGGACAACCACCCTATAGGACGATTACCCCTGGGACAACTACCCCCGGACAACTACCCCCAGACAACTACTCCCTAGGATAGTTGTCCGGGGTAGTTGTCCTCGAGGATGTTGTCGTAGGGGGTAGTTGTCTGGGGGTAGTTGTCCGGGGGTAGTTGTCCTATAGGGGGAGTTGTCCCAGGGGGTAGTTGTCTGGGGTGGTTATCGTCAACGATATTTTTGATGTAACTCTTATGAAAATAAGAATATTTATTTTATTTCGGAGGCAGATGTCCCCATTTTTTCCTTAAAATGGGATATCCGATGGGGTTGAAGAATCTTACAAAAAAAACGGGAAAGAGAAAAAAAATAAAAAATTAATATTAAAAATTAGCCTGCAATTAACCATCTTAACGGTTATTGCTTCCCAAAGTGTTCGATGTATCATGTACTATCTAATAATGATGACATAGCCAACCTGACAGTAATGAAGTATAGAAAAACAAAGTATATATTTTTTCAAATCATTACAAGTAGACGTAATGTTATTAACTTTTAAACTTTATGTTGCCAATTTGACATTCAGGTGCTTAGAGAAGATTGGTTTATAATTATAAACAAGTTATATTGGCTGTATTGTTATGTCATTTCAGATCATAATGTTTATTTGTAACTTAATTTCAAATGGCATCCTAGTATCTGTCTATAGCAGATCAATCACAATGGTATAAAGAGGATAGGTGAGATTTGACAAAAGTATTCCGGGAGCAGAGTAAAGAGATTGAATAAAAAAAAAATCCAAAGCAAAGTTTAGAGAATGGTTGTAAGGGGAAGCACGCATGCACTCAAAACTACGTGTGGACAAATGTGACCTTTTGTACGGTGTACGAGGAGGAAATTGCTTGCTGGCGGCGGCATATGTTCCCAAAAAGGTGGGAGGGAAGATTATGGCGATGAAATTGAATCAGAATAATCTAGAAAGAAGGATAAAAGCAAAGCTTGTATTAAGAGAGAAAATATAATCAGGTTTGCCCTCGATGTGCCGCTTGAATCATATTTTAGCCTAGTTTGAGGGTGTTGTGTTTCTTCCACGGGCTTGAAACCAATTGTAGAAATAAGGCATGATCAATTTGCAATCTAATATCTTGTTCCGCATCCTTACATTTCTCTCTTTGTTTGTTTTTTCTCCTCCTTTGCAGGATGAAACACAGCAGCAATTGACCATCATGGCTTACATGAGGATGGTGAGTCTATTTTCAATCGAAATCTTGAAATGTCAATGGTATCTTAATTTCTACCCAATTGTTACCCGTATTCCAACATGTTTCTGCCAAGGTATAAAAATAGTTTTAAACAGCTGAAACGTCGAAATGGCGATGAACATTGATGAAAGATCTTCTTTCTTTGCCAATTTATGCACACTTCTTGAGATGGAGGTAAAAACCGCATGCATTTTTGTAAACTGACATTGACTGGAAGGGTTCAGCAGATGGATTGTTGTTGTGAAAGTTGTGGTAGTTTTTATCTTGAAGCTTTAGGCGTCGTTGTCACTCACCATTTTAGCCGTATGAAGCTAAACTCGAGAGCTTTTCAAGTCCTTTTGTTTATTATTCAGAAAAAATTATAGTAATTAAAAATAAAACACTGTATATTGAACTGTGTACGTACCTGTCTAAATCCCAGGCCATATAGAGTGAAGCCGGCGTTTACCTCCGCCCTCCTAAGACACCGGAAAAAATCTCAGCGGGGCTACGGAACGCCAGTTGTCTATAGATTGATTTCTGCCCCCGCCCCCGCCCTCGCCCCCGCCCCCTATTTAGCAGGTTCTGGATACGCCAGTGGAAAGATCGGAGGATGAGCTTAGTCTGTTTTGTTTAAATCATGCCCTTATTGTACAATAATTTCCATTTGTTTCAATCGGATAAAAGCATAACTTAATAGAAAATAATAAATCTGTATTACATTTCGGTAACGAACATTGACAGCTGAAACGGTGATATAGATTTCAAAAGGGAAATCAGCTCAATGTTTTTTTCTAGAGTGAAACCCTCGATAGATTGATTTGGTACACCTGATAGCCTAGCAGAGTAAATCTTGAAAGGTATTTAAAACAGATTTGACGACCTTTACTTGCAGTTTGATAGGCACAATAAGTTTATCATATATTATTCTAGTAATTTGCAACCAAAACAAAAATACT
Source organism: Strongylocentrotus droebachiensis (assembly GCA_035222895.1). Lineage (NCBI taxonomy): Eukaryota > Metazoa > Echinodermata > Echinoidea > Camarodonta > Strongylocentrotidae > Strongylocentrotus > Strongylocentrotus droebachiensis. The sequence goes on from JAVYIG010003927.1 coordinate 103,093, forward strand.
CTGTGTGTTCATTGTCCACTGGCATTGCTTGTGTAGATTATGAGCTTTAAACTAACTCAACCTTTAAATCTAGGAACTCTGTATACAAATTTATTACTGGAAAACAAATCTACTTCTCTGATTGTTTTTATTTGTCTGTATCAATAGGGCCTTAGGCCCAATATATACGAGAATATTTTTTAAACTTCGACCGTCTTAAAAAAAACGTCATAAAAAAAGACCGCCATAACATAAGGTGCAAGACGTATATGTTTTGATCGCCAAGTTGGATTTCATGAAGGGTATTTTGAAGATAAATGAAAGACTAATAGAAATGCCCCTCAGAGAAGGGAGAGCGCGATGGAAAATGGGAGTGAGAAAGAGAGAGAGAGAGAGAGAGAGAGAGAGGGGGGGGGGGGGGAGGGGAATCTTTGGTTTGTATGCCAACATAGCCCGGATGAAGCCTCCACTCTATCTCGAGCTTACATCAGAATGCACTTTTTTGTTAGATGGGTCCGGGGCGAAGGCAGGCACGATAAAGCTGATTAATGAAGCTTTCACTGTCCTGTCTGTTTTGTGACGAGGAACATATATTGAGGTGCGGCTTTTTTTTTTCTTCTCGCAAGGAAGGCATGAGGGGGAAAAAGTATATCAATAAGCCAGAAAAGTGCGCCAGGGTGAGGATATTTAATCAAATGAGAATGGCATTCACAAAATCTTGCTTTGCTTTGCCGATTGCTTGCACAAACGTCCCCTTAAAAATGCTGTACCTCACCTTCCTTTTCTCTTCTTATCTTTCCCCCTTTCTCCTTCTCCCTTTTCTCTCTTTCTATTGACAAATACATTGTCTTTCCTATTTCCTTTGCGTGTCTATGTCTGTACCATCCACCCTCTAATTCTCTTTCTCTCTCTCTCTCTCTCTTTCCCTCCCTCTCTCATCTCTATCTCTCTCTCTCTCTCTCTCTCTCTCTCTCTCTCTCTCTCTTTTCATAAGCAAGTATATACATGCAATGCCCATCCTTCCCCCAATCTCTTTCTCCCTCCCTATCATATCTCTTTTACAACCATTGAATTATCAGTGTATTTTTAGATTATGCGAGTGTGGCGGTAATTTTGCGGATATTGGAGTCCATTAAAGGCAAAATGCACGATTACGTCTTGTGTTATTGTCCAGCAACAGGCAATTGATAGGATGACGTCATCATCGTTTCCCTGATTGCCCTAGACTCCGATTCCAATATAATGGAGTTGGCTATACTGAGGGGGAATTGGTATGGGGATGAAGCGTGAGAGGGTGCCGGAAAAGATAGATACAAAATGTAGACTGGGCATTGTTGTCGGTGTTGCTGTTATTGTTGTAGCTTTTTGTTTCTGTTATTTGTTTCTGTTTTTACAAGGCTTTGTATAAAAATGCATAAACCCCCTTTTAAGGTTTGAATCTATACGCAGCTTCCTAAAGCAGATTAATTCACTCAACAAAATTCAGTTTGATCTCACAGAAATACACAATGATCCTGGGAGTGGTCGTTTCGAAGGAAGCTGGCTTATGTGGTCAAAAGCAGTCATATCATCTCGTCATATTTACCCTCGATTGGCATTCCAGAAATCTATTGTAAGTTTCACTAAATTCTAGTCCTGCTCTGACATTTTTAAATGCGTGATCTTGCGTTGAACAACAAGGTAGCACGACGCGACGCCAAGCCTATGTTGTTACCTTCGGCAGTCAATGTCGGTCACGTGATGAAGTGTTCGCTTATACCCAAGCAGGAATCGAATTGAATGGCGTATTAAGATTGAGTCAAGTGGCAGTGAAGCGTCACACACACCAACTCTGCACATGTACGAGGCGCGTCATTTATTTGCGTTATTAGATTCGCTAATGAAGCCCGTCACAGCAAATAGGACATACGCCATGAATTCAATGTAATAACTGCACAGTTCACTTTGCTTTCACTTTTTGAATGATGTCCCTCTCATCTGGTGCGTCAGAGACCGAGCAAGTCACTGTCACATAGTCGCGCGTCAACAAAATGACTCCTAGAACACAGCGGGCATAGGTTAACCTGTTTATTAGACTTAAAAGCGTGTCAGCTTGCGTTGAATGCCAATCACCGGCAACCACCGACGCGATGCCGAACCGACGTTGTTTTCTCTGGCAGTAAATGTCGGTCACGTGATGAAGCATTCGCTTATTCCCAAAAGGACTCGAGTTGTTCACCTTATGGTTTGGTGAATATTCAGGTGGAGTTGGATGGCAATGAAGTGACATCTCAACTTTGTTAAGAGTCCCATCGCACCGAATTATAGCTTGATAAGTCCCCACGTCAGAAAGGCCTATCGAACCGAGAGAAATTATTCGTTGTTTTTTAATCGGCTTTCAGACGGTAGAGTAAGTCCCATATTAAGTCAATGTATGAAACGTAGAGCATTTTGCTCTATTTAGGTGGAAAGGAATAATTCAGTCGGGCCGCTGATTAGAAAAATTAAACAATTTCTTAACACATATCTTAGCAATTTCGCGTTTTCGTAAGAGGGTTGATATATAGCTATAAAACTACTCATTACTTGTTGATGATTTTTCACGGTGTACAATTGAAAGAGAGAAATAAAGTATATACGATATATTAAAAATGTAATGAAATCGTCTTTATCTTTAGCTTTGTCACTAATTCAACTCCTACAAATAGGCATAATTCTATATAATAAAAAAACATAGTGTTAAAAATGTGTAAACTGAAGAACTTGGGACCGCATTGTCAGACGACACGTTGACACTCAAGACGATATAATTCCTCAGATATTCCTTCCACGGCAACATGATATTATCCAAATATATGATTGACGTTTATTGTCTGTTTGCGATGTGCTTTGTCTGTCTGTTTATACAAAGTTCTTCTGGTAGAGCATCATTGTGACATTTCAAGCTGTTTGATTAGGAAACGAGAATAAAGCCTTGACATTTCCTATGCACAAGTGTGAATTAAGACATGAGTTGCATACTATCCATAGCAACAAGTCTTTCTGTGATTCCATTCGATTTATTGGTTTCAGTAATTAAGTTGAACTCCTACGCATCACATGATTTTCGTTTGTTATATCCGAGTTTCACTGGCGTATATTGGAAACCGGTGGCGTCTACCCTTCAGCGGTTCAGTGTAGGGGGGGATAGGAACTCCATTTGTTCACTTTGTTCCCGCCTTTTTACATTTTTCTTTATCTTATATTTCAAGTATCGTCTTTCATCGTCTTTGAATGATCTGTTTCTTTAAGCGATATGCAGAGCCAGTGGAAGAGGGTGCTTAAGGGGCTCAAGGGGCCAACTTTGAGATATTACGCTGATTGGCACCATAACATTCAATGGCCCTACGCCGTTAAACACTTTTGCTCACTTTACGCAACCCCAATCTTAAGATCGTTTAATTAATAGTGAGTGATCTCCGCTTCCATCTATCACATTTTTCTACTTTTGGTTCGTGGTCATGGGGCATTCACTTTCGCTTTTCGATTAAGAAAATTATCGAAAGTTTACATAAGGAGATTGATGGGGTCATTTTTTCACATTTTTCTACTTTAGGTTCGTGGTCATGAGGCATTAACTTTCGCTTTTGAATTAAGAAAATCATCGAAAGTTTATATTTAAGAGATTAATAGGGTCATTTCTTTTTTAAGGAAAGGCGAGTCTCTCAAAACGTAGATTGCATAGTCATACTGAAAAGGGAAATTCTGTCCCTCTCTTCCCCATTACATCCATATCACACTAGCCAGACTAACACCAGACAGATAACAGACAATGCACATAAATTAACAATAAAAAGTAAAGGACTTAAATAATACAAGTACGCACCCGTACATCAACACACACACACACGTTCCTAAAGAAGGTTACAGAGAAAGAATAATAGAAGGAAGCGAAAAATAGGGCAGAAAGATATAAATGTAGAAAAAAGATGGGAAAGAGAAGTTCCTACTCAACCATGGATTGAAAAATACCTTTTTTATACATTGATTTAAATCTGGTAATTGTAGAACTGGATCTTAGGTCATGATTCAAGGAATTCCACTCCCGTACCCCAACAAATGATATAGAATTATACAGTGAAGTTGAACGACAGAGTGGGTGATGTAAATTTAGACGTTGATGAGTGGGGTAATTGTGAATAGAAGTATTTGTTTGGAACATATTATTCAAAACAGAGGGTAACAGGTTTTTATGAAATTTAAACATAAATAGTTTGATCAAATCATATACAGGAATAATTTTCAGTTTAATAAATAATGGTAAACTTGGAGACATAATTATAATGACTATTTGTTATCAACCGAGCTGCACGTTTCTGTAACATATAATTCTTGAACAGTTTTGTGTTGTAAGTATTTCTAAAGCGTGATTTAAACGTTTACCACACTTCGATTGCTCTTTCCGCAGGAAAGATGAAAGGGTTTTCTCTTCAATAAAATATGAGTTCAAAGAATTGTGTGTTTCGAACAAATAAACGCATTCATCTTTCGTGTTCCGACATGAGCTTTTCAAACGTATTTGATCGCATTGTTCTCCTTTCCGTTACCGATGCACGAGCAGATGTCATCTCTAGCGAGATGGATTCCGATACACGTTCCTCGACAGAAGAAAAATAAATGACACTACAAGCACAACCAAACAAACTAAACTCTCCCCTCTTCGCTCGTTCCAATAAGAAGTGCTCTTTCAAATCAATGAGTCCTGTGCATTTAGTCAACTAAAAAACAACCTCACCTCCTAAGCCCCTATCTACATTTCGTTATTCAGGAAATTTAACGGTTGAACGGAACTACTCGTCACCTATCTGTATCGGGTTTACCTTTTAAATATTCTAAGTGATTCACTGGTTCTCCGATCAATTCTTTTAAGACCACTTAGATTTTACTTTTTGAGTGGCTGATGTTGGTCAGTCGATTGATTTCCACAGCTCGTCCAACGCGGTACAATGCAGTAGAACCATGAACTTGGTGTATGTAATAAAGGCTTGTAAATAATGGGAGTAATAAGCATGTTCTTTCTATGGTATTGATTCAGCTCTGTCGTGTAGACTCGAACCTTATTCATGGCATGGCAACCACACCAATTTATTTTAAGGGAATGTCTGTTTGTACCCGGCAAAGAGTGGTATCAAGAAGTTATACAATTCCATGTTCCTTCGTTGTTGTAGGTTGCAGTGGGTAACGCCCTTGGGGGGAGGGCGTCCTTGCAGATGTAACGTTTCAGGATTCATTATTTAAACAAGAAGAAGAAGAAGAAAAAAAAGAAGAAGAAGGATAAGAAGAAGAAGAAGAAGAAGAAGAGGAAGACAAAGACGTACAAGAAGTAAAAGAAAAGAAGAAAAGAAGTAGAATAAGAAGAAGAAGAAGAAGAAAAAGGAGAAGAAGAGGAAGAAGAAGAAGAAAAAGAAGAAGAAGAAGAAGAAGAAGAAGTAGAAGAAGAAAAAGAAGAAGAAGAAGAAGAAGTAGAAAAGAAAAAAAGAGAAGTAGTAGTAGTAGTAGAAGAAGAAGAGGAAGTCGTTGATGGCTCTTTTCTGCTGATAATAGGAATTCATTATCACAGTCTGTGTAATGGCCCGGTCACACAGAGGGGACGCATGGGGGACGCACGGCCGGCGCATGGAAAATTTGCAATTTTGGCCAGTGCGTTGTCGTTCGCTAGGCGTGCGTCATCACTCGTTACTCGTTCGTCGAGCGCGCTGGACCAACGCTGGACCAGCGCTATGCATTCGTCGTCATTCGCTGTGTGCGTCGGGATTTTTTGAGCATGCTCAAAAGTGTGCGCGGAGCTCGACGCATGAATGTACACGCCAAAGGCACGCCAGACGTGCGTTGAGCGCGCTAGACCAGCGCCAGACATACGCGGAGCACACGCCCTGTATACGCACAGCGCGCTAGCCACACGCTGTGCATTTTGTGTCAATTCGCTAGCTTTTCCAAAATCATGACAAAAGTTAGGCACACGGCCTTTTCCGATTTCCAATGCGCTGGCCGTGCGCCGTAGAACGCGGTGCATGCGTGGACCATTCGTCCAGCGCGCTAGCAACACGCTGTGCATTCGTGGAAGTTGTTATCATGTGCGCTCTGGGTACGGTCTGTATGCGCACTGTATGCGCCCTGTATGCGCTCAGCGCGCTAGCAACACGCTATGAATTTGGTGTCAGCTACGACAAAAGTTGGGCGCACGACAACGCACTGGCCAAAATTGCAAATTTCCAATGCGCTGGCCGTGCGTTCCCCATGCGTCCCCTCTGTGTGACCGGGCCTTAAAGAGCAATTGAGACAGGATAGTGTTAAACAATAGCGGACAAAAAGACTACTCGTCTTTCATATTCGTTTGTGTACATATCTTTTTATGAATGTGAGTTTTTTAGGGCGTCTATAAGGCCGTGTTTTTTTTTCTTTTTCCAAGGGCAGCTCAATTTTAATGATGAATGAAAAACAAAATAGATGAAAACGATGAACAACAGGAAACAAAATTTTCCCATTAAACAGAGTGATCGATAATTCTTTTTCTGAAGCCCCCATCACACCAAACTAGTTCTCACTACGTTCTGGAAAAAGTTGCAAAACGGGCTCAAACTGTGTGCGAACGGACTGAACGTATAGCAACTGTTTACGATATGTTTAAGAACGTCGTGGACGAACTCGGACTGGCTTGGACGGGAAGGGTGCTCTAGAACTTTGAGCCTGTTCAAAATTGTCCCCGTCCTGCAATTAGAGTGAGTGACAACGTACTTAAAACGAGATGGACGTTCTACAAACAGAATTGCCGCACTTCGATCCTTCTAGGAACGTGTTAAAACGTGACGTGGTCAAGCATCAATAAGCAGTACGACCGGGTCCGTTTGCGTGTTCATCCCGTTGGCAAACAGACCCAATTCGAATGTCGTGATCTTCACAGCATAAAGCGTTGAACGGGAATAAGCAATGGCAAGAATGCGCTGGGTTTGTATAGCCCTCGACCCACAACGGGGTTGCACGCGTTCGAACGCACTAAGAACGAGATGAGGACGAGTTGAACTCTCTCTGAACGGGGTGGTCGGGTTACAACCTAGTTTGAACAAGTTGCGAACTAGTTAGAATGGGTCTGGACGTATTGGAAACGAGGTAGAACTAGTCAAGAACATGTTTAAACTGACTACGGACAGGCTTGGACTGTTTGGAAATGGCTAATTTACCCGATCTGAAGTTGATATGAACTGACTGTGGATGGGGTACAGACGAGATGGACGTATTGAGGACTGTTTATGAACGAAGTAGGATCGTATTGTGGACATTATTTACACATTCTACCCCGACCACAACCCGTTTTACGATTTTCTAGGACGGTTTGGCGAGCATGTTCAGAAAGCTTTATACAAATTCGAGTACTTGAATACTAACCCCTACCCTCCAAAACAGCTAAAATGTATTCGGTATTTTAGTACTTTTCATAAACTTTAAAAATATCTTTTGAGATCTACTGCCCTTATTGCGTCTAGGGCCTTTCAAATGAAAGAAAGCCTTGTATGTCAAAAAGTCTTTCAAATATCCTTTTATTTCCATTTCTAATTGCATCTACTTGGTCTAGTTACCATCAACAAACACTGCAATATATGACATCCAATACTCCGTTAAAAGACAGGAAGCGAAAAGGCAGTAATAGACATTGTACGCCTCACGAATTCGTAATGGGGAGCATGAGGTGTGGAAGTGATTGATAAACCCTGGACCCTTACCTTTACGAGGTGAAAACGTGAAAAGTGGGGTTTAAAGTTGCATCGGCCGCTTGAGGATGGAATAAAAAGAAATCAAGTATGATGCTCGTAGACATGCATGATGGGCAAGACCATTGATACGTCATGCAACGATACCTTGATAAATTGATAATAAATAAATGAAGTAATACCAGGTGAAAATGTGTTGCTGGCATGGGAAAAGGTTTTCTAAAAATCTGTACAACTGTTATGATGTAATCATTTAGATTTGATAGACTCAACACATTCGTCTTGCTTTCTTGCGAGATTTCACGCTTTCTTCCCGAACTTTTGAATTATACTTGTAATATATTTTTGATAAATGATGTCATTGCTTTTAGTTTTAAAATGTAAGAAAAATGTCTGGAAAGACAATTACTACTTTGACTTCATTTATATCGGAACCCAATCTGAACCATAAATGGCACTTCACATACATTGGTCTCACACAATATTCCCATTAGCATAAATGTTTGAAGAAAATTATTATTTCCATAATGTTCTCATTTCAAAAGGCAAGTTTACATAACACCATTCCCCCTAAACCAAACGAGTGAAGAAATCTATCAAATAGTATCTGCTATTCCAGTCTCGCATAAATATTTAAAGAGATTATTACATCCCTGGGAGCTGACATGTGCAGGATTGAATTGAATTGAATTGAATTTCTTTATTGTTATGCACAAAATAAAATGAAGGCAATCAAATTCAATCCACGCTGACGATGGTCTAGTCTCTGGTGCTTAATTTATAATGGGAATCTCGCTCAACAAGTCTAGCTTTTCCTAAATTCCCTTTTCCCCCCTCTCAGTTAAATCATAAAATAGTTTGCCTTATTCTCCAACTTAAATGTACTCTGTAAACTTATCTTATTATGTATACATACTTATCAGTATTTCGTTACTTGTATAATTCATTTGTTTTATTATATATTGTAATACTGTATGGTTTTTTTTTATGTCATTTCAATTTTTGTTTATTTGAGTGGGAAAATGTATAGAATTAAATTAAACAAATTCCTAATGTTCTCATTTCAAAATGCAAGTTTACATAATACCTTGCCCTTAAAGCAAACGAGTTAACACATCTATCAAACAGTATTTGCTATTCCAGTCTTTATTCTCTCCATGTTTTAATACCATTCAATCAAATCAAAGGCGGATTTTCTCTTTAAATTCTCTCCTGCAAACAGATCAATCGGACGACTGCATTCATCATGGTGTGGGTTTAGAAGCTGGTCGAAAATGCATCTCCCTTTTACTGTTCGAATTGTTTTCCAGCACTGTATATAAACACATTACTTTGTCGACAGCAGTCGGGTCATTGTTTCACTACTCTTTCACACGTATCTATGTATGTGTTTGAATTAGGCATTCGAATATTACATTATTTGATGTTAATATTATTATAACACAGTAAATTGCATTTGTTGGGTGTTTGATAATTAGTGTGTAATATAATTTAAAATTCAAGGCGTATTGCACAAATAACACAAAGTTCTGATGCAGCTGTTGTTTGTTTGTATTGAACAGGCCTGGTGGTGTGGAATTTTGCAGAACACCTTTGATATTTATTTATTCTGTAAAAAGCTAGGTCTCCACTCATTTGAAACATATTGTAACTTGAGACAGCTGTAATAAATGTAACTACATAATCAATACTTCTAGTCAGTGCTAATGGCTATAGTTTAATAATTTGTGTTGTTTTAGTTGTCTTTACTTTAGTTAAGAAAGTGATATGTTCGTGATTGTAATAATGTACAGCGCCATGAGCGTCAGAGCCTGGCGGATATCGGCGCTATATAAATATCCATATTATTATTAAATTAATGATATTACTCAATTTAAAAAAGAGAAATATCAAGTAATGCATATGATGCTATATCTATCTAAAATAGTTGATAAGAAACATTTTAATATCTCAATAGCAATCACATAATTCGAACTTAAAAAGGAGAAGAAAAAATAACTGTAGCGAAAGTTAATACTTGGAAAATATTTGCCCTGTTGGGCATGGACAATTCATGATCAAAATTGAAACAAAATATCGATAAAAGTAAGATTCATGTTTTTTTCTAGAATATCTGGCACACGATGTGACAGAACGAATGAAGAATACTCTTTTTTTCAATTATGGACTATTTTTTGTTGTTGCAGGCGACACATCATATCTAAATCATGAAGACTATGTTCCACACATGAACTCATTCACCTAGGATATCTTCATCTCTTCTTTCTTCTCGCTGATCCTAGGGTGTCTTATTCTGGCAGCTGCCGTTGATTCCTGAAAAGCGCTTGACATGTTTCCAATACTCAGCTCAACATGTCTTTCAGACCCAAATTCTGTTCATTTGGTTTGCACGTCGCATCTTTCGTCCCTCGGCCAATCCTCCCTTATAATTCCTCTCGCCTCATCCCTCCTCTCCTCCCTTTATCGGAATCGCATTTAGCCCGAACGGTATTTTCATTACGTCACGTCACACGAGCTTCCTTCCTTGGTCACGCATAAATAGTCGCTGTTTCCACGATCATGGCTTTCAGGACTTTATACCAGTAGCTTCACTGACGGCTGCTTATCCCCTACTTCCCTACCCTCTCACTTTTTACCCTTCTTGCGGTCCATGTTCGTTTTCAATTTCCTCTCTATTCAATTTTTATTAAAAATCATATGTATATTAGCCCTGATAAGCTTATAAAATACAGAACCAGTCTTCATTGTCTGTTTTTGTTTTGTTCTGTTGTTTTTTGGATTGAGAAGGGGGGGGTATCAATCCTCCAAATCAGTTATTAATTGGTCTTCAATATTTTCTTACCCCTTTTCAAACAAAACAATCACCCTGATGATAACAGGAACTTCCTTTTACATTTGTGCATCTAATTATCTAAAGTTGTGATATTAATATTTTTTCTCATTTGTACATTCAACTCTTCCCTTCGTTAGCTCGCTACCTCTTTCAGTTTAATATGCCTTTATACAATCTTCTATCGTTTCGTTTTTCCTTCTATCATTATTCTCTCTGTCTCACCCTCTCTCTTTTCACCGTCATTCATCATTTCTCTTTTTTGAAGTTGATGGCATATAGGATCTATCACTGCTACGCACTTTATCTTACCCTAAGTGGCATCCCATTCAAGTGGCAAGGGACCTAACCATAGTCCTAACATTTTATTTGTTCAGTATTACACTCTTTCCTTATATGGTCTCTACGCTCACCCTCATCAAACAAAAAGGAAAGTTATAGCTGACAAGTCATATCAGAGGCAGAGACGTGGATGGAAATTGTTTTAATTTCAAGCATTTTTTTGGCGTGTAACGATTACCCGCCATCAGCCGTGTAGAAGATTTCAATCTGTCTCGGAAAACCATATTTGTCTGATCTAGATCAGGATGACACATCCGATCTTAGTCTCAAGACAGTAGCGTAGAGGGTAACATACCATAGAGGGGGCACAGGTGCCATGGGGTAATGGTGCTACGTGTGACGTGGGGCCATAGGTTACGTGCCCATATCAGAGGGCGATAACGAAAAGAAAGACAAAGATAAAAATGTGGGGCACAGGGGGGGGGGGGGGTGGAAATGAACGTGAGAAGAAGACTCTACGGCCCCTTCACTCACACTCCTCCAAGGTATAAGCCCGGTAAATTGCACATCAACCATGGATAAGACCAACACCCCATGATGCCTGTGCGAGCCCCACAATATCTGGGCCCTTGCTACGCCACTGTTGAAGGGGCACGGGATGAATTTCTAGTGAGCGATGCTACCGATCGGAGAGAGGGGGGTATGTATGGAAGGGATCGCATCAGCTTCTTCCAAGTTCCTTTACTTTTCCTTTTCTGTCTATTTCTGTCTATTTCTGTCTCTGTCTCTGTATCTCTCTCCCTCTCTTTTTCTCTTTCTAATGCTAGTGATCGATGCCACCGATCGGAGGTGGTATGAGAGTGGTCGTATCAGCTTCTTTCGTGTGCCCTTTTCACTCTTGCTCTCTCTCTCTCTATCCCCCCATCTATTTTTTGACATTCGACGGGGGCACATGCCCTTAGTGCTCCCGTAGCTACGCCATTGTTTGCACCAAGTCATATCACGTCTCTAAGATACAACATGACACGAACCCTCACATGCCTTGTCAACACGACTATGTCATTGTTGCAATTCATGTCTTGGATATTGGGTTTTTTCTTTTTCTCCGCAATACAATATACCTCCCAAGGTTATCTTCTCCGCCCCCAATATCCTCATCCGGTGTCATGTACTATGATCGTAAACATTCTATGGAGGATGGAATATGATTAAGATGGTATGAAGGTCGGATGAGGGAGATATGATATTGATCTTGAATATGATAATCAAGTTAGGATACGTCATAAGATATGTCATAGTCTTAACACAAAGGGTGAGGGAATCGATGCCACTGTATGGAGTCCGTGTAATTGAAGGAGGAAACTGCGAATGAGATTAATATTCACGATAATTATTCCTCATTTTGAAGAAAAGGAGAAGAGATTAAAGGTGATACTTAATGTTTGGATGAACATCCTTCATTGCAGCGATGGGTTGGATATTTAACATGAACAAAAAGGAAGAGAAAGGGTACGGGAAAATAAGAAAGGGATAAACAAATGAAAGTAAATGTACAAGAAATAGTCGTTTCCATTAATCTTGTAAAAAGAATAATATGCAACATAATTAATTGTCCTCCAGAGATGGTGAAAATGTGCAGTACGCGCTGAAATAATATTTACATCTTTATTGCTATCAACGTGGAATTCCCGTCACATAGAAACTCGCCAACATCTGTTTCCAACGGCAAACAAGATTTCTATTCTCGCCAACACGCTTTCTGAATAAGAGTGATCGTGCAAGCAATGTATAAACAGCCTTAAAATGAAATATACATAATTATGTATAAGGCAGGAAGAAGTCCACAGGACTGGAAGCTTTGATAAGAACACTGATGATCGCCACAGATAATGAATTAAGGGAACTGAAATTGTCAGACCATTTAACATTTGTATCTAACGGCAAACAAGACTTTCGTTCACATCACAGTCCCAATCTGAATAAAAGAGTGATCAGGCAAGTCATTCGTTATCCCGACTAAAAACACATTTTAAAAGGAGGAAAGAAGAAGAAAAAAGTAATTGGTAAAAGTAATGGAGACAAGCATTAATACAAACAAATAAAACCAGATTAATCACTGGTGATAGAAATTCATGATACTGAAATTGCAGGATTTCGACTACGGCTCAGGAAGCTCCAATCTTAACGTCGACATCTTGTACGGGAGTGGTTGGTCTCGGTCAATTTTCGAGACTCCATACTTTTCATTCCGTTTTAATAAACGAATTCCATATAAAATATTCACATATATTCCTTCCTTTAACGTGTTGTCATGAAAACGAGACATTTCCTGTAGAAGAACGTCATAAGTCTGTATTTCTGTATTGTACTTCGATTGCATGTTCCTACACCAGTGAACGTATCAGTTTCATAGTTTCGACGTAATTCGGCATTTGCTTGCTTTGCGGAGACATTAGAAATGTCATAGTCAGTCGTAACAGACATGATTCCGAGTCTGGGTGCTTCCAAAGCCCAAGTGTTTTTCCAACAAATTAAATTTGAACAGATGACCTTTCCCTACACAATATCACGATTATAGGCATTCCTTTTGATCAGTAACGGAACATAGATGAGCACATTTTGACCTAGGTAGCAGAAAATATAAAGAAGATAAAGAAGATGAGAGTAAAATCATAACAAAACATTAGTCTAGGCCCTTTCATGGTATATGAATATGAATATGGTAAATGTCAATGAATATGCTCTAAGTATCTTTTTACTGTACTTCACTGTCTTTATTGTATTGGTTTAAGGTGTATCGAAAAAATCATACATGCTTCTATAGGAAGTACGCCGTTGTCCTGTTGCTATGTTAAATTGCTTATTTCAGTATGTATGAATAAATGTATTACTTTTGTAGAGGTGTCGTGGTTTACCGTATACGTCACCTGACTGTGGATCACATGATTCGCGGTTAGAGTCCAGCCGCTACACTAATGTCCTTTGGTAAGACATTATTCTTAATTTATCACTCTCCACCCAGGTTAAGTAAATGTGTACCGCGGGTAGGAAGACATTTATTGAATGCTTTAGCGCCTTATTGTGGCAGCTCAGCTACTGCCGGGGTAAAAATATGATACCTTGTATATTTTTGATTAATGAAATCCTGTACAGTGATTGGACAACGTAGCATGATGTGACCAAACATAACATTGCTATGATGTTACTGTGACGTTATCCATGGTATAGTGCACTATACCATGGCACTATACCATGGATGACGTATATGCGATCGATCAAGATCAAAGTGTTATCGGTGTCTGCCCGGTCGCGGTCGCGGTACGGTCGTCTGCACTACTCTCACTGCACTCTACACTACTTCAATAACAGAAAACATTATTATTATTATTTTTTTATTTTATTGTTATGAAGGTTGGTTTGAAAATATAAAACAAATATATCATGCATTATATACCTCACTTAAGTAATCCAGCCCTCTGATTGGTCGAAATTGCATTCATAAACTTCAACTGTTCCTGTGAAATTCTCGGTAACCATGCATAAAACATTTCAATATTTTTAATAACCATGGTTATTAAAAAAATAAGTCAGTCTCCATGGTTACCCCATAGGTTTACATGTTAAAAAATGGTTTGAGCGATGAAGGATACCATACGTGTGCGAAAAATTGGTCGGTAATTTCATACAAGACAAGACAATTCCAAACAAGACAAAAATGGCTCAAGAATCTCTCCCAAGATTTCAACTTATCAAATGCAAGACTCGCTGACAGCAAGAACAACAAAAAGGGTACGTGAAATTATCCATAAACATGTTCGTTTAGTTGCTGAAAAAGCATAGACGTATAGACTGTAGACGAAATTAGATCTAGTTGTCAGGGTGTCTGATCGCGTACCCGATGTTGTGTGTTAAAATTATTCACATAGAGATTGTACGCAATGCATTCCCTATGCAGTCTACGTGCATTCCGCGACCATGCAAAAAAGGTCAAGTTTTTTTTTCAATTCGAGATTCAAACCTTTATAATCTGTTGTGATCCTGAAGGTGATACTCAATAAGTGAGGTGTCATATGAAAGCGCAGGTTCTTCTCCATATTCCCCACAGAGCCGGCCCACCCCCAAAATTGTAAAAATATCTTGCTTAGACTAGAATCTAGATCTAGTCTACTTTCAAAGATACAAAAATAGATTTAGTTGTCAGGGTGTCTTGATCGCGCACCCGATGCATGTTGTGTGTTAAGGTCAAGTTTTTTTTTCAATTCGAGATTCAAACCTTTATAATTTGTTGTGATCCTGAAGGTGATACTCAATAAGTGAGGTGTCATATGAAAGCGCAGGTTCTTCTCCATATTCCCCACAGGGCCGGCCCACCCCCAAAATGTAAAAATATCTTGCTTAGACTAGAATCAAGATCTAGTCTAGATCTACTCTCAAAGATACACTCATAAAACACAACCGTGCAGATAAACTAGAGAAAGGCCAAGGTGGTGTCATTAGTTGACTCTTTTGTTTTCGGCATATAAAAGTATTAATGACTGCTTTAATATTCGAGAAATAGTTGTTTTTATACGCTCTCGGGAAGGTTACAATTGGGCTATTGCCCTCGGCACGCCTCGGTCAATAGCACAATTCTAACCTTCCCTTGAGCGTATAAAAACAACTATTTCTCTCAAAGCAGTCATTAATACTATACTATTTCAAGCCACTGGTGAAATTATGGATTCCTCGGCGACAGAAAATAGTGCTATTCCTGCCACCTGGATCCATAATTTCAACTAGAGCCTCTCAATGCATGGTATATTTGTTTAATATTCATATAGTAGCTGCGCTATATAAATGGAACTATTATTTATTATCATATCGACAAATAAATGAAAGCAATCAATGTTAATTTGAATTGAATTGAATACTTTACATCATACAGCAACTTCAACTCATTCACCTAGTGAAACAGAACGGGCAAGATATCAGCATTTCTACATGAGAATACTATTAGGGCCATCAGCGAGAATAAGATCAATGTTACATCAAATCGCGATTTTAGATTCCTCGTCACATACAGCCTGTCGACATGACTTGTGGTTATAGCGCCACTATAAGCCAAAGTCACACGCAAGTGCATCTATGCAAATAAGAAAGTAAAGTCTTGCCTCGGGGTGCGTTAACACTACCGTGACTAATAAATGCGATTGGTTAGATGGATTTTTCATATCCAGAAATTGATTCGTTGGATATTACCTTGTGATTATTGCAATCGAATTTCAGGGTAATGACCTAGCATTTTGAATGCAAAAATGAAATCATTCATGATCATCGTTGACGTACATCTATTGCAGCAGTGTGAAACAAGCCTTAAGCCATCTGACATCTCGGAGCCGAGGTGCACGAGAAGGGTAAGATGTAAGTTAAAGGGGGGGGGTGGGGTGGTGGTAGGATGTTGGGGGTATTAACTCCGAGAGCCACCGGTATTTGTTCTGCAGCGCACACCTCTACCTACTCCCGAATAATTTATTGATGTCATATGCTGAAAAATTAGGAGAAGGTGAGTGGGGCAGGCCTCCGAACGTCACGGACTGTACGACGAGGAAATTGTGTCGAATAATCGGGAAGGAATCGACAAATATTGATATAGAATCGAGTTAATATTGGCCGGGACCAGCTGGGCCGGGGAAACATCTGGGATACATCTTCTGGTATGCCATTTAGAGATCGCACATAACAGAATGGTTAGGCCGTATATTCTGACGATCACAGCACTTTAATACATTTCTCACAATGATTTGTAATTTTCACTGGAATTTTAAAAGTATTTTCTGTTTTTTTCGTAGTATTTGATTAAAAGATTGCATTTGTATATGTCATAAACATATGCTTCGTATTTTGTGTTTAATTGAAAGGATTTAATTTATTCATAACCTTTGACGTTCAATCAATAGGCAACGGTTGGCAGGCAAATGTAATGCTAGTCTGGAATTTAAGAGTGAATGTATAATTTTTTTAATTGAAAGTTAGTAAAAATTAAAGACTTTTATCAGTAAATTTTATCATTCCACTCTTTTTCTTAGGGTGTTTTTTCTCCGTATTGAATGATCAAGTTTTAGATCTCATGAAATAGTTCGCTTAGACAAAATGATTAATTCGTGTGATTTTACTCTGAAATTCTAACGTTATTTTGACTCTCGTATAACGCTTGGCATTTTAAAGGTTGAGAAAATCATTCACACATTGGAAGACCTTGCCATGGCGACTGCTCAAGTCAAACTATAATTGGATCACACTCTAGTACTGCTATCGCTGTGTTTTATGTACAGCATTAGACTCAGGCCTCGAGCATTTGTGTTCTCACCATTGCACCATTCCATTTGATTTACAGCAACATGATTTATGCGATGTGACGTTTATGCTTTTATGCCTATGTTTTATAACTGTTCTTGCTTTAAATGTGTGACTTGGTGTGCTTATAGTATGTTAGTATGATACAACCATCTCTCTCTCTCTCTCTCTTTCTCTCTCTCGCTCTCTCTCTCTCTCTCTCTCTACATCTCTTTATCTCTTTAGCGCGCGCGCCCCTCCCCTTCTCTCTACCCTCTCTCCTCCTTCACCCTCTCTCTTACCCCCCCCCCCCTCTCCCTCTCTCCTCTCGGTCTTGGTCTTTCTCATTGTCTCTTCCCTACCCCTTCTATCATTCCCTCTTTCTTGTCTCGCCTCCCCTCAACCTCCAATTCCTTCGCTCTGATTCATTATCCCACTTCTAATTACTTTCAATCCATCTATATGCAATGCATATTTAAATCGGATGTAAAAAAAAAATCGTGCAGTAACAAAGCGCCCAAGAATAATAAACCAGGCCATACAATATTAGCCATTTTACGCAACATTGAGATGATATTCATATTTCTTTGAACCGACATTTGCTTCATGCTTGCATCCCCTTGACCCTATTGCACCCGTCAGATAAGAATGTTAACCCGTCATAATCTTTATCAAAGCCATCTTTAGAGCATTCAGTTACAGACCTTTCAAGTATAGCAACCGATCTACATTGCCTTTGATTAAAGTCACGATAAAAGAAATTTGAGTGGTGAGCCAGTAGCCAATATGAATCAGTTTCATGCCGACATCGAAAAAGGATAGAAAAGGAAATCTTGGGCGGGATTAAAGCACAACATTGGTGGTGACTACGACCCTTATTACGACAGCTGAAGAGTAATTGAATTTCACGCGACCATGTCTCCGTCCCACAGTCTCGTTAAAGTAATTGAAAAAGACGATGTACTGGATTAAGAGGTACATTAACCCCAGCGATCTAGTTTCAACAAGCCAGTTATAATTAAAGTCCACCACTACGGATGCAGAGGTGCGAGGACTCTACTCTGGACCGACTTCAGATTCCCGAACGACCCGCATCTCCTATTTCATCTTCGCGCTAGGTATTCAAAATCCCCTGCCCTACACCATCATCCGCATAATTACATTCATTTATTTCTGAATGTATTCTCGCTATATTGTGCCTATCATAAAGGTTTATGAATGTATCTAAAACATTTTATTCAATCATGATCATCGCCATTTTGTAAGACCATCAGACGGACTAGCTTTCATCTAACAAATGCTGCTCTACTAATTCTTACTACCACTTTGGTCAATACTTTTGGTCGTCTTTTTAATACTTTAGCATTTCGTTCAGTTCAAAGTAGGGTTTCTTTTATCCATATCTTTTAGTTCCCCCTCAGTCGCTGCACCACCAGAAATACTTGCCAACATGTAGCCTCAAATAATTAAATGATCTTGTCATAAAAAACAAGAATTAACATATCTCAAGGGGATGCTTGCACCCCTCCTCCAGTGGAAAGTGTTTAGAGGAAGAAAGTGGGATTATCATACATAGTTAAGTTGTTTTTAGAATAAATAATCTACGTTTTATCAATGCTCAACTTCCTTAAATGCTTTAACTGTTTTTATCATTTGCTTTAATAAATCATTGATAACATTCCTCCATGCATTGCCGAATAACAACGATTCAGATCGATGCATCTGATTACGTCATTCTGTGCTAAACAAAACACCTTGCTCCCTTTACTATCCCCCTTCTAAACACTTGACCTGGAGCCCCCGGGCTTGAACCAGCCTCGAATACCCCCCTCAAGTTAAGGACCCGTTGCATGTCAATCCGATTATGATGTTAGAATCATCTACGAACATGAGCTAGAAGTGAAAGCTTACCTTGGATTTCTCCAAAACCTGACGGGTTTCTTGACCTAGTTATCAAGGGGTTTAACGATACTTGTCTTGTTTACGATGTGACTTACACTTTGTTCTGGGTTGTAAACGAACAATGGTGTTGATTCATTTCGTTTAAACTGCATTGTACATCTCATTTCTCCGACGTATTTTGCTTTTTTCATTGTCATTCGTCGAGCGACATTATTTCCTTTCGCATTTTTCCCCTGGGGTGCGTCCCTATTAAAGAGGGAAGAGTAAAACTATGCTGAAAGCAATGGCATTTTTTTTCTCACTAAACGTCTTTATCTACCGTAGATATGAAACTGTTTGTTGTGTGTGATGGATCATGTTTAATCTCTTTTCACTTCCATGCCCCTGATCACGACATCAGAGTTGGTAGTTTAGAGTTTAGGAGCTCAGAAGGTGCCTCCAAATTAAAGTGATGACATGTTAATGTCAAATGAGAAACAAAGTATGGGTTTTAATGTTTGGTTATGACTGTATGGAATGCAATGCGGTCACAAATGCGGATGTTGCACTTGTGTTGCATGTGCAATGTCCCTTATATGGGAAAGAAAGAGAAGGACTAGGGTATGCTTCTCGGTTATTCTCCCATGCATTTCTCTGTATCTCTCTCCCAGCCATCCGCACTCCCCCTCTCTCTCTCTCTTTTCTCTCTCGCTCGCTCTCTCTTTCCTTCTTTGCCCTTGATTATCTCTCCCTCTGCATGTACATCCAAGGGTATTTCTCTCTCTCCCTCTTTCTGATCATACCACTAGTACTTTCTCTGGCTTACACTCTCTTGTCATTGCTCCCTCGCTCTTTCCCTCTCTATAATCTCCCTGCCTGTTTGCGTCTTACATCCTCTCTCTTGCTATCCACTTCCACCCCCTTATCTCTGTATCATATCACTCTGGCCTTTCGCCACTTTAATCTGTGTTGAAAGTGTACATTTCAAACTCGACACCTCTTAGAACACCCTCAGGGCCTAGAGTGTTGCGATGTAGTGACCGACCACTTACGTCCGATCATTCGGCGGAAAAACGCAAACGATACCTTTACACAAGATGTAAACATACGTCGGAACTTTTTAGAAGTTGCAAATATGATCGCCATTGAATGTGACACTGTCAAAGTTGCGTGACCATCCCGTATCATAGAACGATGTTGTTATTGTTTTTCACCCAATAGAGGATGTAGCGAGATAGGGATTACAAAAAAGGGGAGGGGGTTTATTCTTTTTCCTACTCGATACAACTCCTGAGTAATTGGTTCATTTGAGGCGAACGTTAACCCCCCGGTTTGTGACGATATCGAATGTCGGTATCTTCGTCTCGGATCGATACTGTGCAGGGTATATTTCGTTGGCAATCTCTCATTTCACCTGCTACATATCGCTCGAGGCTCGATACCCATCGATCCCGGGTTCGTTCGCGACCCTTCGCGTGCTTCGTCGTGCGTCTTGTTATCGCAATCATCGTATCCAGATCCGAGACGCACTCGGCGTCTTGATGTAACGGATGAGTAAGGCGATGATGATGATGACGACGATGATGACGATGGATATGATTGCGGTAATTCCGCCAACATCGACCAATTCGAATATGAAATAATGTCAGGTTTTCAATGCAGATTGTAAGCAGAAACAGATGCACATATTCATCAACCTGCGATCAATGTGTTTATTGCATGGGAATCGTGGAAATAATTGAATAGTGATGAAAGAAATAAAAGAAAATCATGGGTTCAATATAAGGGTTATTCAAAGGAACATAATACATGTATCATGTAGTACAATTAAAAACGATAATGGCTTGTTTAATAGTTCCTTGATTTTTAAGATATTGAATGATATTAATACATTATCAAATCATGACGAAACAAAAGTGAAAATGGACAAAAGGGGCAGAAACAACACAATCGCAATTACAGTACTTTCGAAAACTACATTTACATTACGTAGTTAGCAGGTATAATTATCAATATGATCATGGAATAAGTTTCTCTTTGTCACAATGGTTATGGTCCTCCATAGAACATAGGTGTAGTAGAAGCCTATGGCAGAATGAAAATATAATACAAAGCAGTCCCAAGGAACGAAATCCTGTTCCTCTTCTAGAAACTCGAATGCCCTCAGCTTTCTCTATCAACATCATAATCGAACCTGCATGGTTACTGCACTTTGTCGCCATGAATAGAAAGGTTAAACCGGGTGGGCTGGGTCTTTCATCCTACCTGCATACTTGCAGATGGGACTGAGAGACCGATCTGAGGTATACAATGCATTCGGTGTAGTTTTCTTTCCACAATGGGGTATGGTTCAGGGTATGGGAGGGGGTAGGTTACCCCCTCCAATCTCAAGGTTCGGAGTCCATGCAGGTGCATAATTGAGAAATGGCAATTATTGTTAGCTAATGAGGATGATAGTTTGTCTGATGCGAAGTTAAATATAATTAATCAGATCTTTTTAGACTACAAGATTGTGAAAATTTTGCTCACATTGTTTGAATGAATGAATATAGTTTTATCGATTGAAAATGGATTAAGTCGTATTTAATCAATTTTACGTCAACAAAAAAGTTCAGTAGATACTCAATACAAAGATGGTTGATTAAAAAAGGTTACTATGCCTGCTCCTACTGCGACATAAACCTGGGGTGGCTCCAGAAATTTCATAAAGGAGAGGGATGATCCTTTTCCTCAACATTATCATTTTTTTGTTTTACTTTTCTTCAGGAAATTCCTAATATCCATGCAAAGGCTCTCTCGGCGGAGAAGGGGGCGGTATAGGCAGGTACTCCCAAGGTCTGAACCGGCTTATTTGTACCACTAAGATCGAAACAGAATGTTTTCAATGCTCTCTATAACTCAATTTAAAATGGATTGAATGAATATTTTCAATTCCAAATGTTGTGATATATTAGCAAATTAGCCTGCCTATCTGCATCTCAAAGATCGAAAGAGAATGTTCCTATTGCTCTGTATCACTCAAGTTAAAATGGAAAGAATGAATATTTTCATTCCAAATGTTATGATAAACTAGCAAACGTGTCTGTAAACGTCATCCAGTTTCAATCAGCTGATATGCCATCTTCAAGAAATCAGGACAACTCTCGCATTCTTTTCCCTCATCACAAAATTTCCATTACATGCATTGTCTCAAGCGAGTAAAAAAAATCATCTCGACTGACCAGAATGATTGAACGGAACTCATCAAGTATCGCTCTTAATAATTTAAGTTACAATACTCGAGATCGTCAAAAATGACGACGCGGCGATTCCTCAAATTGGCTTTCATTTGGATGGATGGGATAAATAATTGAAGTGGATTGGTGTAAGTTAGCATTCGACTGCTGTCACCATTACTGACAGTGAAGCTGTCACTGCGGCTCGTCTTCATGCTACATTAGCGTTTACATTCTTTTAATTCATCTTAAACATGAACCACGGCGTTATGCAGTTTGTCGAGATTATTAACTGGTTAACTCATAACAAAGGTTAATTCTACATGATTGCGAAGACCAGAGCAACATAATTGCCTTTGAGTGTTTCAAGGATATCGATTTTTAAAGGGAAACGTTGGTTACAAATATTCTTTAATCTATTTATCATTTTATTCTTGCAAAGACAAAATCATTGTGTCACTGTAGAGTGGCAATGACCGCACTCTAAGTGCAAACTAAAAAATACTATTTATAGTGGAAAGAGATCTTAGTCAAAATGTGTATGTCGTTGCATGTCTTCATGTGTACTAATAGCATTGATTGTGATATTCAACAAGATTTCATGATTTTTTTTTCTCCCCTTAGGGGGGGGGGTAGAAAGGGGTAGTTAGGGTGCCGGCTCCGAAGCCTCATAATACACAATTACTTTTTATTTCCCACACAATAATAATGTTTATATTCTGCTTTTTCTTTGCTACTGGAAGTCGAACAGGAGTATTTAGTAATACATGTAAGACATTGAGAAGGAAGGCATAGGAGATCATAATACACTGTCAATTCAATGAATTATTGAAAATTTATTGCATTTTCTTCGTGTTTTTTCATTTGTGGGTACAATAAAATCTGAGAATGTATACTATTATCTAGATCTATTAAGAATAAATCATTGTCAAAATAATTCCATAAATTGGGGTAAACAAAACATATTCGAACTATATGAGCGACAGTGTAGATTGTGCCTTACTGTTTGTATTCTTTTTGCTTTATGTAAGCATTCAATGTACTATACTTGACGAATAAAATCAATCAATCAATCAATCATTCTAATACATGATACATCCTTGATCCTTCATTCATAGTATGGGCTAATTGACTGATTAATTGACTGGAATTACCCGGTAACACAATTTGGAGCATTTAGTATTCGTCTAAATGTTGTTCTTAAACGAGTGACTGTCATGAGGTCACTCAATGATACAGTTAAGAAAAATGTCTTAACTGTATAAACAAAAATATCAACATAAGGTCAACAGTGGAGAGCCCCCCCCCCCCACCCCCGTTCTCTCTCTCTCTCTCCCTGTCTCTTGGCACAACATTTTTTCCTCTTTAATGTTATGTTTAATATGGCTGAGACTATAAATGACAATTTTCCGTCGTATCAATTTTTCTCGAAAGTATCAACGCAAGGCGAAATTATTCTTCCAAGGTAATTTACAATCAAAATCTTTTTTTTCTCACCTTTAGGGCGTTTCTGCCTTTTGTGTTCTTCTATTCTGTGCTATAACAACTTGACTACAAAATCAGGCATGACTCGATCGCTTGGTGTCTGAGTGCAAGAGTGCTTTATTCTCAACTGTACTCCTCATGATATACAGCATCTCAATCTTGGTTACATAACATCATAATATACAGGGTGGCACTGGTGGTATAGACACAGCTGGATGTAGCTGGTGTTTATGTACACATGGATTAATGGGGGTTAAGGCTCTAGACACTAAGCCGTGGGAAAGTGAACTTAGTAGCAAAATGAACAGGTCATCAATATAGCAAACACAATATCCCTCTTTTTCTCAGATTTAAAAGTATACATCAAAATACATTATATCATCCTCTAGGTTGTGAAACAATATTGACAAAATTATTTCTTTTGCAAAACGACATCTTATAAAGTGAAAACGAAACTTTATATAACGCAAGGTAATAAAATCAGTATGGTAACAAAAAACAAAACTTATGATACAAGGTAACAAAATCTGTTTGGTAACAATACATGTGTGAAAGAAGTATGGATAGCACAGAAAAAGAACATCAGAGTTTAGAGAGATAGGAATACATAATGAATAGGCAATTGTAAACGTAGAGTTAAACAGAAACTCTATCTTCGAATTTAGTCTTCAGATTTAAGACAGAACATTTATATAGTGGTCAGTCATCACAACCTCTCTAAAGTAAAGACTGCATTTAGTATGTTCATTACAAGTTATATGCATAATAATAGAGTTCACTATAAGTTCATGGTTTGAGTCCTCTGTTCGAATGTTCATGCGGTCGGAATCTTCCTTACTTGTGACATATATCGCATTGTTGTTTGATTTCTTCTTTTGATCTTGACACTTCCTCCCTTCTTTCCGATTACGACCCATGGACTTGGGTCAAAGTGAGGGGCAAACTTATCCGACTTTCTCTGAACTATGACATGATCGCCGCAGCTAATGTCTCGCGATTGCCTTCGTTGCCTTCGTTTCTTTCCATAACGATACACTTTCTTTGCCTCGAAGTTGTATACTCTGTTGCGACTCGCTTCTTGATGAGCTTTGCTGGGCGTGGTAGCGGAGCTGACATCATTCTCTCGATCAGCACGGGGCTGAGTATTCTCTAGTTTAACTAGCCGGAGTACTATCGCTGTCTTCTTCCCTAGGAGGCATCCGCTGTTTCCCTCGACAACGATAAATCGAGCGGTCGTCGAAGACCCCGTCGAGCAGGAAATCGGAGCATGAAATTCTCCCCTCACGGCCAGTGGAGTCTTGACACCGTATGGGAAGAGCCTAGCATAACTGGGGGCCAACCGGATGTCATTCGA
Organism: Strongylocentrotus droebachiensis; assembly: GCA_035222895.1. Classification (NCBI taxonomy): domain Eukaryota; kingdom Metazoa; phylum Echinodermata; class Echinoidea; order Camarodonta; family Strongylocentrotidae; genus Strongylocentrotus; species Strongylocentrotus droebachiensis. The sequence continues at coordinate 128,155 of JAVYIG010003927.1, forward strand.
AGATGTCCGGCCTCTCATCCAGTTATATGTCGAAGAATCTATGATATTCACCGACGATCCTGTATCGATCAGCATGTTGATGCTGAGATCTACGATGTCGACCTGTGTGGGTGTCTCAGTACCGCCAACTGTGAACACAGTTTCATCATCATCTCGCGGAACATTCATGGATCTCTCATCTGGAATTCCCGAGTGAATTTGATCTACTGCAATGGTGTGTAGAGCAGAGCTGCGACAAACTCGAGAGAAATGTCCTATTATCTGACATTGCCTGCATTGTTGTCCTTGAGCAGGGCAGCTAGGATCGCGGGCACGATGTCCGTTGAGCCCACAGTTCGTGCAGCGTAGAGCTTGCTGAGAAGGGTTCTGGTTGTCGTAACCATGGTTACCTCCTTCCTCTCGTGGATTTCCTCGTCGTGGAGGTGGGAAGCTGCGCTGAGAATCGAAATGCTGACTTTCTCCAGCTGGTGGTGGGTGTGGATGTTGCCGTGCTCGAACATCGTTGACGGAGAACGAGGGAGAGTTAGACATCTCCATGGAAGAGGCCTGATTGTCTGCTGCTTCTGTGGCTCGGGCAATTAAGAGGAGATCTGAAAGTTTTAGGTTCTGTTCTCGCAGCAGACGACGTCGAAGTGACTTGGAAGAGCACTGATCGAGAAATTGATCACGGATGTGATCGTCCGTCTGATTGCCGTATTCACATGAAGCAACCAAAGTTCTAAGACGGAAACAGTAATCATCAGTGGACTCACCACTGTGCTGGGAGCACTGTCGAAACAAATGTCTCTCAAAAACGACATTTCTCTGGGGCTCAAAATACTTAGTTAAGGCCTGTAGCGTTGATGCATAAGTAGATCCAGTCCCATCAAGCGTTGCAAAGAGTTGCTGCACACTAGGGCCTACACAGTGAAGGAGTATAGCCCTTTTTACTTTATCGTCCGAGACTTGCGAAGCCAGTAGATAATATTCAAATGCCGTTTTCCATGTCTGCCAAGCGTTTGAGGCTCTGGCAGAACTGGCATCGAAAGGTGCAGGTTGGGATAGGCCGTAGGTAGACATCCTCGTCGCCAATTTTGTGTTCTTCTATTCTGTGCTATAACAACTTGACTACAAAATCAGGCATGACTCGATCGCTTGGTGTCTGAGTGCAAGAGTGCTTTATTCTCAACTGTACTCCTCATGATATACAGCATCTCAATCTTGGTTACATAACATCATAATATACAGGGTGGCACTGGTGGTATAGACACAGCTGGATGTAGCTGGTGTTTATGTACACATGGATTAATGGGGGTTAAGGCTCTAGACACTAAGCCGTGGGAAAGTGAACTTAGTAGCAAAATGAACAGGTCATCAATATAGCAAACACAATACTGCCGTATTATAAAGCTGAGCAACAATCAATCGTACTAGTTGATTTATCACTGTTACTATCAATTCTTGTCGTTGATTTAGAAAACGAATTCCGCTTGGAACCAAACATTTTCCAACGATGTTATAAAACTTCCAACATAGTTATAATTATGTTCTGTGGAATAACGTGATTTATTTCACCGAGTTTGAACAAAATACGAAGAGGGCCCTGCCCAGACTCGATGAGAAACAGGTGTTCGTGGTGCGAGAGCTATATTACCAAACCTTTAATGAAGATTGCAATCGAAGTAACACCATGTTAGAGTTGGTAAACTATAAGTTCCGGCAAATGTGTCTGGCATTCAGTATGACAACATAATCGGCAAATAGCTCGAAGCGTTGTCGTATAGGTTTCTTAAAGATTGTATTCAAAAGATGTATCATCAGGATTCAGTCATTTCCCATAATATACATTTATGGCAACATTCAAGCGGTGCTGAGTTTCTCTATCTGTTGAATTGGGAGAGATGCTGTTATCGTTATTTAAAATGTTACTTATAAATTATATGAACTATGCAGCTACAGCAAGGACTCCTCGATCTGTGAGATATGTCCTTTTCAACATATTCAATTCAGTGTTGAACAGACAACATGTCTCCACATGTAGTGTTTTATTTCATCTTCATCATCATCATCATCGCTATTCAAGAAAATGACACATTTCGTAACGTTATTCATGTGATTTGGAAGATACAATGCCCACACAGCACACCTAAATATGCCCATGCTTCGAATTCTCATCAGCATAACACATGGCCTTTATAGGATTCGCGATGGGTGTAATAATTGAGTTATTTTTTAGTTACTCTTTCCAGAACAAACATGGATGCCAATTACGCTCGTTAGCAAGCTGTGAGTTACACAAACAAACCTACTAAAAAAGAACCCAAATATTTGTCGTTTTAATAAAGAGTGTGAAGAATACATGTTTGCCGCGAAATGCTGAAAAACGGTTGGGTATAAACATAGAAAATGGACTTTAAAATTAACAGTAAAAGCTGGTTTAATTTAAAGAAACTTCGTGGAGGAATGAACATCCGGTTTTTCTAGATTCATTATTCCACAAGATTGGTCAATTGCCCTTTCTTTTTATAATCATGATAATTAGGACAATGATTATTACCAGATTGCAGTTTCTAAATCTGAAATCAAGTATTGTTATATGCAGAACGAAATTATAGAGACAATCTTGGAACGCCCGGCGTGGGAGTCTGATTGCATTAGACACTTAGCAGTACCCTACAGTGAACAAACATCGTATTTTAACTCCTTGTACATTACCGGGAATGATATTAAAAAGTCACTTGCTTTTAACAAATTATACTCGATACTTCCTAGGCCCGCAATATATGCATTGAATTGAATAAATAAACCCTTTTTTTAATCGAAAGCAGTAACTTGTTTAAGGTTTGCATGTACGTCGTCAAGATTCTTAATCATAATTAGGCCTATGGCATCTGAATCCTAATGACACCCTCCAAGTATACACACCCTCTCGTAAACTTCGCTCAGCAACTAACAAATATGAAATAATTATTACAAAATCTACAGAAAAACGTTTTCCAGAGGCTACTTTGAAAACATGGAACAATATCCCACTTTCCATCAGAGAATTAACCAGTCTTGCCTCTTTCAAAATATCACTTAAATCAACACTACGCATGCTAAGTGGTGAATAAACATTAAACAATACAATTAGCACTCTACGTAGCACCTTTTTTGTTGGAACTGTCTGCGTGTCCACACACGAATGTGTTGTGTATGGACACGGGGTAAAGCTAATCCAATATAGAGCGGATTGAGCTACCCCCAAACGCCCCCCCCCCCCCCTCATCAATTTCTGGTTACACCAACGCACCTGGACCCTGGACTGAGAGATACGTGATATCGCTGAATTGCGAGAATATGGTTACCACTTGTTTTCTTCAACCATCGTGCGTTGATCTCCCCCTTAGTAACCCGTTGTTGAAGACAAGACAGAAAATCGATCCACTCTCCACCAAAAAACAACAGTATTAAAACATTGCGTGAAAGAGCACTCTTATTATCGTCGTGGGTCGAAGATCTACCACATGAATTGAATAAGCCTGGGGGCGAGGAGGGTATCGGCTCCGTGTCGCCATCGGAGTACAAAACACACGTTACTGAACATTAGTTAATACATTCCAGACCATAAACACGCTTTATTTGTGATAATTACGAAGGGGATGGTAGAGCTGGTCCATTGGACTGTTATACAGCACACTCTAAGAGAACAATCGTAAAAATGTCCCTATTTCAAAACAAAACAAAAATGAATAAATATATTTATTGCTGCTTGTAAGTGTCGGCTTGCATGGTGATGTAGATATACAGTAGGTTTGCGGTGCACCCGCAAACCTACTGTATATATACTGTATATAGTATCATCACAACGATCCTATATCACCAAATATCATGTGGAATATTAGTTTTTAATTAAAAAAACCCTCATATTTAGCTCTCATGATAAAAGTTAAATTTAGGTTATCTTTCTTACATTTGCCATTTTAATGGATGTCTTCTATAGACCAACAGTATACACATAATGAATGGTTATGAGTTCAATAATTCTATTCAACTCGGCTGACGCCTCGTTGAATAGAATGTTAATCATTCAACTCATGAAAATATTCGCACTATTGAACGAATGAAAAACATTCATTATTAATTTTGTTTTATACAACATCAAAGAAGATCTAATAGAACGTTAATCAACAAATTATGCTTTACTCCTTATATTAAAGATAAATTAAAGTTAGAGTCAATTAGCGTTCTCGATTACATTTAGATTGCCTTCGCGTCAGATACACGCAGGGATACGCGCACGGCAGAGAGGTACGCAGTATGCATATAAACACAAATGAACGGAGAATATAACCAAAAATGCACGCCCGTGCAATAGAACATCTATTGAATATCATGTGACCAACAGTCCTCTAATCAAATGACAAGGATCCACGTATGTGTTGTATAAAACGAAATACTACAAATGGAGAAAGATTCATATACAAATATATGTGGACACCCCCCCCCCCCCCTCTCCTCACCACCATCCACAACAATCACAAACGTTGATTCAGTGTCTCTATTCGTTCACATTTCATTATCTAAAAAAAGAAATCTTAGTACATATATGTTGGGCTAAGAAGACACAAGATTGTATGAACTTTAAATTGTGCACCTTGACATAATTTAACATCCGATCATGTCCCAAAATTGTAAATCTCTTAGCTTGACCAGTGTCTTACCATTTTTGTGTAGCCTATAGCAAACCAGAGACAGGTTTTGTTGATTCTGCCGAATTATTAGAATATTTCCGGATACAAGTGTAATGCATTGTCCAGCCATACTCAATTTTAAATAATATATTCTCAAAGTCTTGCCTAAATATTCGAGTGCAAGGTTTATCAATCAGTTCTTATTCTCAGGATGAATGGAAAACAAACCGACTCTACCAAGATTCCAAAAGGATCGACTCTTGGCCACTCGGTGTAATGCAATGGATTTTTGTTTATCGGGGCCGTTGTCGGTCTGGTAGCGGTCTCGTTGGTGTGACTGGGTTGTTATACAATTAAGCAGGTATAAAGATAAGATTCATCTTTACAAGGTATTATGGCGACCGATCGTTCTTTGCGATGACGTCAGCGAAGTACCTAGTCATAACAGAGATAATTATGCAGCTGCTTCTGGTCCCGACCATCTTTGCGACCCAAGTCTCCTGCCTCCCCCATCCCCTTCTCCCTGTCTCTGTCTCTGCCTGCCTGTCTTTCTCTGTTACTGTTTCTGTTTCGCTGTCTATCTGTCTGTCTCTCTCGCTCCCACGTGTTTCTCTCTTTCTGTTTGTCTGTATGTCTTTCTGTATCATTTTATCTATTTCTTTAACTATTTTTCTCTCTTTCTTCCACCTCTTTTCTCTCCCTAGATTTTTTTCTCTATCTTTATCTTTCTTCCTATCTTTATCTCTGTATTTATCTTCCTCCATCTCTCGAATAATATCCCCTCTCTCTCTCCTTTCTTTATCTCATTTAGTCCTTTCATCTTCAAATTCATCTTTCTTCATCTCCCTATCTGTCATATTTTACTCCACCCTCTCATTTTGGTGCTAGCGTAACTATTCAAACATTTAAAGTGCCTACAAATTTCTCAGGAGGATTCGTCAGCATTTCCTTTTATGTAAATATATTCGCTTTCATTCAAGTCCTAAGGAAATGAACCAAATCAGAAAGATTTTCAAATGACATAGACGTGTACTATGGCACCCTCTCTTTTTCTTTATAACTGCATCACTTCGCATCCTGATTGCTTATCTATTATTTCTTATCCAAGCAACATTAATGCCTCCTTTCGATCACTTTCGCACCTCTAAACTAAAAATGAGCAGAACCGTTTCATAAATGAAGCAAGCGTCGCCACATACCTGAATACCTGCATGCACCAAGCACTCAACGCTTTTATGTGGTGACACTGGAGACATTGAAGACACTAACTTCCGTAAGCCTTGTAAGTCTTGTATTTCAATCTCAGCTTAGATTATGATAACTCATAGATATACTTCCATCATCATCTAAATCTCGGTTACTGTTTGAGAAAGATATATACAAATCCGATGAAAACAAACAACGATTTCTAAGACACACGGATACTTTCACGCGCGTAATGAGTGAAAAGAGATTCGTTTCGAGGTGGAAATATTATGCCGTGACAGAGAAATAGTTTAAGTCTTACTATGTATAATAAACAGGTATCACATGAATTGTAAACAAAAAAATCTTAGAGAGTTTCATTCATAAAGATTGTATAAAAACAAGCATTATCAACACGGAGACGATTTAGAAGACATGGTGGTGATAACAAAAAAGATGAAGGTTTTTTGACATAATTGGAGAAAGTTTGATGTTTTATAGCTGGAATACATATCATAACTTGCAGGAGCTGTATTTTGAGACATATGTTTATATTAAGCCGAATATTTATTTTCCACTCCATCAATTCTATGCCTAGATTATTGAAATTCGGAGATCTGTTTATATAGAAAGAATCTTACAAGACTGAATTGAAAGTGATGTCGGCATTCTGTCATGCAGAAGGGTTTCTTAGGGGAATTTCCTTTATTTGATTGGAATGGAATATGTAGGCCAAACATATTGTCTTTTGTTTTGATTTGGTCTCATTAAAAGCTTTGAAGACAAAAACAACCTACAATGGAGCAGAAAAATTATGGAAAATTGAAAGGGTTAAAAACAAGATCTAGAAAAAGATGCTCAGGCGTTATTACATGAGTATTTCAATGTATTTTTAAAGAATCTTGTGTAAAAAGAAAATACACATCCCTATGAATACCCTGAATACATCAACCGACAATACGACCATTATTACAAAGATAGTTCTCATTTCACTGCATAACACACTTCCACAATACTGGGGGATTGTGGGTAAGTAGATGTACCACTTTGCGCTGTCTAATAATGGTCCCACGCGTAGCGATTAACGTAAGGTAAAGACAGGCTCTTCCAAGTTCAACCCAGGGTTGTCACGTAATGACTGTATGCATTGAGCCCGCAAGGAACACAATCGCAAACACTTTTAGCCCACTCGATGGCAGATTAGATGTAGGGTGCGAGTTGATTTTAGGCTCTGCCTATACGGTTTTAGCAGGAATACAGTCACAGGGGATCCAGGATGACCAGAACATGGTAGGGTTTACACATCATCGGCCTCTGTCAATAACAAATGGGGGCGTACCAAGGATGAGATCTTCTAAGGGGTGACAAAGTGTTGCATGAGAACGTTCTTAAATTTACCATTTTAACGTTCTTAAATTTACCGTTTGGAGGGGAGAGACAGAGAGAGACAGAGAGAGAGACAGAGGGAGAGACCGAGAGAGAGATGAGAGAAAGAGAGATTGGGTTGAGTGGATTGGTTAGATGGAAAATCTTATTTCATCTCCTTGTCCTTGGGCTAATTGCATCCTGTCAAAATAAAAACATTCATAGGATTTCCAGGAACCCATGCTCATCATGAAACTATTAAGCAGAAGTTTGATGGACTCAAATGAATTTTCAATATTTCCCTCGTTTTGTTTATCAACATAGCTTTTGTCTTATTGTGAATTCGGGATTATGGTTGATACCTTACATGAAATAAACGTTATTTAGAAGCCTAAACATTTTTGTAATGAGATTTAAACTATTCGGCTGCAGCAATCTTGTTATTTAGATCTTATTTAGACTATTACACCGGACATCTATACCCCTCTATTGTCATCGAAGAAATTTTGTAAGGGTCTTTTTGTGAATATTTTAGAGGATAAGTGTTCGGAATTGTTGTTTGGGGGATAATTGTCCTAGGGTTTCTCGTCCCTGAGGTACTCATCCAAGGGGTATTTTGTCCACCTGTTCTTTGATCAATGGTTTTGTCCAGCTTTCGCCTTGCATGCCAGTATGCCAGTTTTTATTTATACTACATTTATGTACTTTCTCCCACCATGAGTAGAAGCCTTGCCAGGGGAGTCTGGAGTATGGTTTACAAATAAGAGTTATCTTACTATCGGAATACGGCAATTGAACTTTCCTTTTGAGTTTTACTTCAGGGATGTACTTATTACCGCAACGTCTGCATGGATGCAGCGGATATATCGCATATGAAGCATATGACTGTTGCGAGTAACATTGTCTCAAGTAACATATTTAAAAGGTACAGCACGGTACACTTCTCAATATCAATGTCCTACATGATTTCGATCATGATAAGGATGAGTGTCGATTGCATGTGTATCTCAAGCAGGTTCTGATCATCACGATGCAGTCCCTTTCCCCCTCTTTTTCCCCCTTAAGATCTTCTTCGTTAGATGTGAAGTTTGCTTGGCCTGGGGGGGGGGGGGGTTCACAAAATTTGTCATCAGTGACAAATGACAATTTTTATTATAAGCTACTGAAATCCTTGCTTCTGATTAGTTATCAACAGATTTGTCACTGATTTTTGTAATTTGTCATTGAAAAAATGCTTTGTGAAACAGTTCCCTGGTGTTCTCATTACTTTTTATTAAAAAAAAGAAAAGAAAAGAACTACAATGATCTACATGTATCGCATCATGTCTCCTGAAAAGTTGTATGTGATTAAATCAGCGCAATATCTCATTATGGTAACTGAGCTTCCAGTTTGAGATATACTTTGATTCGTCTCAGTGTGTTATTCTCTAAGTCTGCTGTGGTGAAGTTGATTCTATAATTAGAAGTACACCAGCTTAGAGTAATTAGTATAATTCAGAACTTTATTCATTATCAATGTCTTGTTTGGATAAAAATTAAATAAATTTGATAAACAATTAATTTAATTTATGCAGGACTGTTGGTTGTGTAGGTTCATATGAATCTATTTTTACATTCATCTTGTAGATTGATTTATGGGCAATTACGTTGTCATTAAAGAAATTGATCAGTGCATATCTCTAAAAATACATTTCGTTACACCATGTAAATATGCTTTGAGCTGCAAACATGGATTGCACCAGTAACCTCTTGCGACATTCATTCTTTCATGGTAACCTTTCATGTATTTCTCATGTTGAACTTTTCCCGTGTTTGCAATGGAACATTCGTGCGTCAGTAAAGTACATCTGCAAATTCTGAGAAGTCTGCCATATGAAATGTAGATCACATGGACATAATGTAATATCTGGTATCTTAGAGTGGTTTAGAAATCGTTAGTACTGTTGTTTCAGGGGTATCTAATCTATAATGGTTTTCGTTTCTTTCCTTTTTTTTAAACTTCAAATCATTTTGTGTATTTGTTATAGGATGACATTTTGTTTTGGGCTTTCCATAGCCTAATGGCGTCATATTTCCCTCTCACTTTTCTTATCCATTTTATTTGTCTACCCCTCTATGTTATGAACTCCTCGCTCGACTGTCTAATGTCCTTTGACAAGACATTGATCTGCATTTGCCACACTCAACCCAGGTGATGTAAATGGGTACCTGGCAAGAATCAATTCCTTGAAATGCTGGAGCGCTGTAATGGCAGCTAGGCTAAAGCCGGGGTAATAATAAATGCGCCTTGGAATAGAATTTCTAGACAGACGGCGCTACATAAATACCTATTATTATTATTATTATTATGTACCATTGTTGCTCTCTGGCACATCTTCCTCTTTCTGTCTCCTTGCTTCCTAACCCAGAAAAAAAAGGTGATGGGATTTCAAACTATAACATTTCTATCACGATTAAATAGTCTTCTCTTGTTTTGCTCATCGTTACCATTTTCGCTCTCCTATTGTGTTACCATGGTTACTTCGTCTGTATCCTCATCCCTGTATTCTCATCTTTCTTCTTAAGAATCCCTCTCCCTAAATCTATGTTTAACGCAAGCACCATATATTTTATTTCATCCTCCTCCGACCGCATCTATACAATCCTTCTCAAGACCCTCTCTCCCTAAATATCATTTGAGGCAACCATCTTAATTTGTATATATATTTTACTCTCTCGTTTTCTCTTTCTCAATCCACCCTCATCCTTTTCTAGAGCTGGAGAGACGAGTTTATCACCTGGAATCCGGATGACTATGATGGTATAGAGCTTCTCGCTCTCCGCCCATCAGATCTGTGGTTACCCGACATTGCACTTTATCAAAGGTAAGCTCTTGCTCTTGGCACCCGACACTGGTGCTGTTTTCACGGGGGAATATTTCTCCACCGTCTATGATTATTGTTTTATTGCATTGCATCTTACCTAACTAGAACGTAGTTCATGAGTTTCCCTTATCATCTTTTGGCAGTTGTATCTTGAAATTGCATGTCTCTATAAAACCATACCAAAAATAATTTAAGAAAAACAAGGATTATGATTATCACACAATCGATACACCAAGGTGCCATTTTCTTTGCTCTGTAATGGTGTTATGATATTAATATCAACTGAAACATGCCATGATTAGTATCATCATGTAAATAAATTTAAAAAATGATTACACGTCTAAAGTATAAACATTGAATTCAGTTCACGAAATATCTTTAACAAATTATTAATTTATGTAAATGTTATTGCCGTAATAAAGCAAAATACATTTTTTTCGTCATGGAATTTTTAATTGCACAAGTAATTTTAGAATAGGTGAGTAAGCATAACTATATAATACATTCGCGCTTTTCGTTCTCAGAATCAGAATTATGCATAATAGGATTCGAGGAGCCGATGGTGGTAATAAAGATTATGTATGCAAAGTATGTTTCGAGGAAGCCGCAGGGGTTATGAGCAAGTCAATGTAGAGAACAGATGTTGACAGAATGTGATATCAAGATGGGGCTCATAATAATTTCATGATTATTTTAAGAAGAAGCCCATTCTTTCAAACAGTTATTCAAGAACCAGTGAAAATTTGCTAAACGTGAATATGTTGCTTTATTAAACAAATACCTTGTGAATATATATATTTACACAAAGTACGTTCTGTTACTGAGTTAATCGAAAACTGAAGATACAAAGTAGATTTAATCTGATATTCAGACAGAAAGTATATGCACGTTCAATAAAATCAGCATTGTATAAAAACACTGAAGTTGCACTATATACCCAATGCAGTAGTCTTACACTCCTGATGGGGGAGAGAGGGGTAACAGATACACCCCTCCAAATCTAATCATCTGAAAACAGTACAAACAGGACTTTATTTTCAAGTTTCGATGAGAACCCAATAAACAAAATCACGTGAAAATCACGTCAATATCAAGGTATCGACTTGAGGAGAGTTACGTTCTTCAAACACCGGACATTTACGTAAATGTGTTAATACGTTTATTGCACTAGGTAACTTAAAAAACACGTACACTAAATCACGCAATTGTCACTGCAATACCACCATTATAATAACGTGATTGTCTCTACCGTGGAGACCATGGTTTGTAAACCTAATACTCCCGTGTTTGTTTGGTTATGAAATTACATGTTCATAAACGAAATTATCGCGTCACAGAAACACGTGAAGCGTTAGTGATAGTTTTAGTCACAATATCTGCGTGAAATTCACGTGAATATTACGAGGCTGACTTGAGATGAATCATGTTCTTCATTCACGTGAAATTTACGTCGAAGAGGAAATATGTTACTGTAACCCGCGTTCAACCTAATAATTACGCAAATGTTACACAATAAATGAACCAAAATAATGACGTTCTCATCCCGTTTCTGAACATCGTGTCTTGGATCTTCCATAATTACGTCCAGGCGCGCCAGAAGCAATTTGGGGTTAGAGGAGATGGTGTGGGGGGGGGGGGGGGATAGGGGGGTGCAAACATCCCAGAAGAGAAAGCTAGTTGCAACTGGTCCAGTTGATGAACCAGTTAATGCCAACTGGTTACCCTGGAAATTGAAATGGGCTAAATGATCCAGGCCAGTTAGAATTCAACTGAAGCTGAGCCATTAGAACCATTTGGTAAAACTTCCAACAAGTTGAACAGCAACAACACTTCAATACTGGTACGTCTTTATTTCCAATGTAAAGGCATTGGTAATAAGTAGACTTACATAATTTAATTAATCGAATTTTTTTCATATACTTGTATTTTATTGAAACTATTTAGTTCATAGTTAATGTTTCACTTATTCATGTTTAACTAAATGTAATTTATACGAAGTAGCGAAATGTCCTAATAACTGGTATTTGTAGTATTTTCGAAATGAATTGCATATAACTAAATCATCAGTAATTAAGAAATATGCTGTAAATTCAGATAAATTGTTTAAAAACATAGATCTGCACGCACCCCATATTCAATATGCAAATTATTGGTGTCAGCTGGTTCAACTTGAAATATGCCAACAGTCAGTCATCAACTGGTGCACCTGGAAATATGCACACACTGATGCAATGAAAATATGCCAACAGTCATTTATCAACTGGTGAACATAGAAATATGCCAACAGTCACGGGATTATCACCACGGAACTTAAATGGTAACTGTGAAACCATCAAGACACCCAATAATAACTCATTTTCACACCTGGAAAACACGGAATACCCAGCTTATATTAATAATCCGTTTGAGTCACGAGATCATCACCGCGGAACTGCTGGCAACTTTGACTACCATTTAAATAGGTGTTTTAAGACACCTAATAATTACTAATTTTTCACACCTAAATATCACGGATTCACAGCTTAGATTAGTAATCAGTTTTAACTACGTGATCATCACCAAGAAAGTTATGATAACTTTGAAACCATTTAAAAAGGTGTTTTAAGACACCTAATAATTACTAATTTTTCACACCTAAAAGTCACGTATGCCCAGCTTAGATTAATAATCCGTTTGAGTCACGAGATCATCACCGCGGAACTGCTGGCAACTTTGACTACCATTTAAATAGGTGTTTTAAGACACCTAATAATAACTAATTTTCACACCTAAATATCACGGATTCACAGCTTAGATTAGTAATCAGTTGTAACCACGTGATCATCACCAAGAAAGTTATGGTAACTTTGAAACCATTTAAAAAGGTGTTTTAAGACACCTAATAATTACTAAATTTTCACACCTAAGAGTCACGTATGCCCAGCTTAGATCAATAATCCGTTTGAGTCACGAGATCATCACCGCGAAACTTATGGCAACTTTGACTACCATTTAAAAAGGTGTGTAAGACACCTCAGAATTACAAATTTAATATAACCAGAGATTCACGGACAGAACAATAAGACGATTAGCCGGTGTAAGTAACGTGATTATTACCATCAACCTTGGATAACCTGTGAAACCTATCGATAAAGGTGCTTAAAAGACCAAATAATTACGTATTTATCACCACCATCGGTTAACGGACACAAAACTCGTTGCTTGGTCAAGTGGTTATTTGGTCATAAACACTTGATTTACAGAGGTAAGTGGAATCACGTTACTCCAGTCGCGTGATAAATTGGTGGTTTTTAGGTTAGATGAAAACGTGAACAGGAGTACCTTTTTTGTTTAAATGAAGGCACGTGTCGATAACGTTTAAATCTAGTTCAAAAGGCACCATACTTTAAAATCACTTAAAATACACTCCTAAAAGAGGTTACTTTTTAGTGTTTTGTTTATTGGGAAGGGGGTGTACCAAAAATAAGCGCATGTACACACAATGCGTGATGATACGTCGACCTTCCTAAACCACAAGTAGTACATCACCATCTTCTTCCACCGAATCATGATGGGCTAGCAGATCTTCATCAGGTGAAATGCGTTTGCTCGGGTATATACCATGCAATATCAGTCTGCCCTTTTAGGGGTTAACCTTTGGCATTATCAGTGACGAGGAGCAGCGCCCTGGGCACAATGACAGAAGCTTGTGAATAGGATTAAAACATATTTCGTTTCGATTGACATTGCTTTGAGGATTATACGAATGCGGTGTGTCGTACAGGGTGTCCTAGAAAAAAAAAGTGTGTCAGATGTAGGTATTAGGTTGAAACGAATTTTATTTAGGTGGCGACATTATCACTATTAAATGCATCCTACGTATTTCACGCTAGAAATGAAACTTACACTCATGTTAAGGCGTTGCGGCAGGATTACATTTCCAGGCGGTTTAATATGCCTCTACCACTCTGTGACCCTTTTCTGCCTTCGTGCTCTATAAGCTCACATAATATCTGAATATAATAACATAGGGTATAAAAGCATATGTTGTCTTTTAAGTGATAAAAGTCGCCTACAATCACTAAACATCAATCAGTTAAACTGAACTTACCAAACATGATCTATAATATTATAATCATAAATCATTGCTCCATGCTTCGCCACCAATCGCTATTCATTACACACTGTATAGCATCGGGTGAGAGTTAGCTAGGGGCTACACATTGAATCCAATCATTTAAACAGATTGCTTATATCGCGTCTAGGTAGAGGCATAATCATGTCTTGTGTGGAAGTAAAAAGGACAATTCCAAGTTTATTGAGGTCAACATTCAACAAAGATATATCGTAGAAGTGACCTCACTGAATCCTTTTTTCTCATTCGTATCTTCTTAAAGGTATTACAAAGTTTTGGTATGGGGTCATGAATTCGGTTCAAATTAAAATATTGGAAGCATATGCGATCCTACAATATTCATTGATCGTTGTCGCGGTTGAAACCAAGTCTGAAGTTATGAAATTATAAATAATAAACTCTTTATGTTGTATAGCTCCCTCTCAAGGTCAAAATATTAATTTAGCTATGAAACAATGTTTCTTGACTAAAATCGACCGATTAGCTATTCCCGTTTGGAAATTATATATCACAACTACATATTCTGAGATTTTCATGGTCGAAGCTACCATTGTACGGCCATAGGCGCTATTTGAAATTTATCAAAATTTACCGGGAGCACCGGTAAATTTGTATATTCTATTTTTCTCAAAAACAGAAGTGTTTTAGGGGCTATTTTTTTTAGTGCTTATTATACATCCACAGGGGCATCCAAATATATAAAAATTGTTAAGATTCACTATCCACCCAATTTTTAAAATGTCCCAAAACTTTGTATTACCTTTAAGGCCTTGCGTACTTTCTTTCTTCAATTTGTGTCGTATGCATTTATCCTGTTTCCAATTTATTCAAGCATGCGGTTTTGAGTAGTCACATTTTAAGTTGTTTAAGTATGATTTTACAATCCTTCTACATGGACATAATTATAGTAAAAATTTCATAGAATTTTCACATTACCAGACCGCCCTTAAAACCATGATAGCATTCGAACACTTGTTTCATGTTCCTCCAAAACATAGACGGACTAAATAACGATCGATAATGATCAGGAAATCAATGATTACAGACACAAGGCTGTTACTTTCTTAATCTACTTTCTACTTTCTACACATTCCAATTATTAAAGGGGAAAATCCCTCTATAATATATTTCCTAACATACGCGACCACATTTTAAAATCACGGGCGTATATCCCGGCGATGGGGGTAAAGGCTCACTTTTTCATATCAGTTGTTAATCAGTTGTTGAAATATTTTTGACAAAATCAATATAAGTGACCCTTATAGTAACGAAAATGTATCTTTAAAATGCTCTCAACATACAAACAAATAATTGAGAACATCCTAAAATAGCTGCATTAACACTGCAAGCAAAATTCGTTGATTTTCCCACAATCAGGTGTTTCGTCGTTGCATAGCAACTACCGGCAACCACGACGCAAAACCAAAATAAAAAAATCCACCTCCGTGGTTTTTTAAACGCCTGCCGAAATTTCACCGATTCTTGCAGTGTAAATCGGTACAATGACGTTTGTTTTCGTCACCTGACTCCTCGCTTCTGTGTGATCGCACACAGAGTGCATGCGCACTACTCACCCAATCGGTATAAGCAAACATTTTATTGGGGTTTCCAATATATTTAAATGGCAGCCAAAACAAAAAATTGACGATTTTTCAAAATGGTGTTTGGGATGTGTGGGCCTAATGAGTCCATTTGGTTTCCTTCAAAATCGGCACCTGGTGGATACTCCCCTTTCCCCTCTCCTCGGAACGGATAGGAAGACATCGCAATTCTAGGTTTACTCTCTCTCTCTCTCTTTCTCTCATTGACCTCTCTACCCCCATCACCACCACTACCACCACCACCACCCCATCACCATCCCTGGCCTGCATCAACATCACCTTGTTTCAACATCTACCTGGAGTACAACATCCATCTCGAGGCAGGTCCAAATCCTGTTGATTGATCAAACGAGACCCCGAGATAAGAAGAAGAAAAATCGGAGAATTCGTTTATCCCATGTATAGACAGAAAACAACGTCATTCCCCAGGTGACAGTTGTTACACACCAACTCTGGGGTCTTGATATTCAATATCATGTGATAAATTTAGCCCCGTGCATCACAGGAAGATAGTGTTAAAAGAAAAAAGTACGGATGTGCAGTTTGAAAATGGTAGAAAGCCGGTCTCGATATTCGGGAGTCTTGCGGAAATGCGACGCTTCTACAGATTACCATCTTCTGTCTTCATCTTTCTTTCTTCTCTGTCCACTTTCCTTGACTCTCTGAAGCGACTCAACGCTCGCTTTCGGTTCCATTTTCTTTCTCCCTTCCCTCTTTCCGTCGACATGGGCAATCCAGTTTATCTGTGTTGTGTTTTACTTTAGCTTTATCCTCATACTATGCTGGGACTTTTCTTTGTTTGCCTTTAACCGATATTCCGTATCGCCTCTTCAATAAATTAATTCCACTTTCCCTTTTCGACCGACTCTCTCTCTCTCTCTCTTTCCCCCATCCCCTCTCTCCCTCCTTCTCCCTCTTTCTCATTCTCTTTGATGACCCTTAGTTGACTTTTCATTAGATACCATGTCATCAATCAAAATAGGCCCTGCAGAATACCATAACATAATAATAATATTATTAAACTTTTCAATCCCCTCGTACATGTCATGATATAATTACGGATAAAGAGCGAAAAAGAAACATAAATGTAAATCAAAAAGTCTTCAATGGCACCTATATTGGATTGATGTAAATCATGTGACTTTTTATGGCCTTCTACAGTGACTCGTAATTTCTCTGAAGACGATTACTAATTATGTAAGGCACACACGCACACACACAGATGTATAACTTCCTATGAAACTTCACCATTAAAGTGATACTGTCAAGCATTATGTATAAACTACTGTAAATTAGAACGCCTGTTGGATAGCAATCCATCATACAGATTTATAAACACAAGGCCCGAAAACTTTGAATGCTGTGCGCTTATGATGTTTAACTTTTTAGATTGTCTTTAGTTAATTTTCATTTTTCAGTCGCGATGTATGAAACACAGTAAGTCATGGTTTTTTTTCAAAAGCTCATTCGAGTCAGACACATACCCCTAGGTTATACGCCCATGATTACGTGAACAATTATATGACAGAATGGCATTGAATTACATCTATTCCTGGCAAAGTCACCTGAAACCCTGCGTGAGAAAAAAGATCATTGCCTCATAGCAACACAAAGCCGACTTTCTCACATGATCCCCTTATCCTGAGGTGGAACATTCCCTGTCCCAAGATAAAATGTGTCATTGAACCTATATTGTTGCAGCATCCCTGCCGTAACTATCCAGGGAACTATATTTCTTCGTCCTTTACATGATCATTTGATAAATTATATAAAACATGGCCCAATTCAAGTAATGTTTCAAGCGATGCTCAGCTTCAGACCTTTATTTAATGCTACCGAACGCTTGCAGCACTTCTTGTTAAAAAGCGATTCACTCAAGCGCTGTTAAACGTCGCTACAAAAGATACGCATTTATGACAGCTCGAATGCAAGAATCACCGGTTACTAGTCTCCACTTTAAATTGTCTGTCAACAGAATATACCCACGAACGTGTTAAGCTACAAGAAAGCCTGAAATCATGTCGCTACCCTCCTCTTATGCTGACAAAAAACAAATCTTCGACATTTTAAATTGCCTGTCGAGAAATGCAACACCTTATTGTGTTTGCTTTCTAAACAAGGGATGGAAATTGTCGATGACATCATTTCTTTGTTTCTATCTTGGACAGAAATTGGCTCAATTCATAAAGATTTGTTGCTCTCTTTTCTCTCTCCGAGTGCTGACTTGAGTGGTCTTAACCTAGATTTGAATAAATTGGGTTGAAAAACTTATTCCTCAACCATAAATCACTTGGTAAACAAGTTTCATCTCCTTCACTTCAATATAGGAGAGATTGACAGACAGATTGGAATTACAGTCTACTTTAAGACGATACAGAAAGTAAAATTGAATATTGATGGACTTTACACTCTACCATAACATCGATGTAAACAGGATTATCATATAAAATACGTGTAGGTCAAAAGGGGCGGATCCCGTATTTTATAAAGGGGTGGGGGTACTCAAGGTATTCTAAATGGATTTCAAATTCGCCACTGTGTATCATTCTTATCACGCAAATGATTTGAAAGCGAACATTATTGACATTTTTTAGTCCACCTTTTCCACTAACACTTTCTGTAGTAACGAAATCTATCTTTCCATTTTAAAGCATTCATTCAACTGGGGCTCAAACAAAATGTAACGTTAAATTATCAACAACAACAAAAACATTTTCTATTACTTGGATGCTTTTGTGTGTGCAAGTATAAGCTAACAAAGGACAATACTATTCTTTTGTTACTTCCGCCCCTCCCCCTTTGATATTTAGAGAAATTTATTAAAAGAGTGAAATACATACACTGATTATTCATACTTGTGATCCTTTATGTTACAGTTTTATGAAACAATGTACATATTAATCACGGAAGAGGTTTACGGTACACCATGTGTAAAGTCCTCGAGGGACTGAGGAAAGTAGATAGAAAATAGAAGTGAGATGGAAAGATACTCTTCCTTCCAACCTCCACTTTCTCGCCTTTCCATCTCACTTCTATTTTCTATCTACTTTCCTCAGTCCCTCGAGGACTTTACACATGGTGTACCGTAAACCTCTTCCGTGATTATTCATACCACCATGCAAACCTTCAAACAATGTACATATTGTTCTGTTCAGTTTCAAATACGGTAAAAATTGTGAATTTTTTGTTTGTTTTTTCTTTTATCTTTTTATTCTCATAGTTGTAGCAAGGAGTTCATCAGCTACCAAGAGACGTATGTCCTCTGTCTGTACAATGGAACTTGTGACTGGCATTTTCCCGCCATCTTGACGAGCACCTGTAAAGTGGACGTTCGCTATTTCCCCTTCGACATACAGCTTTGTGATCTCACATTTGGAGCATGGAGTGCTGACGTCACGATGGTAAGATTCTCGTTTTATCATACTTAAGTGCCCTTTTACAATCTACAAAGTCTTTACATCCTGCTGAATGAAGGGACAGGGCAATTTCACTTGATACCAAGGTGATCCTAATCAAATCAGAAGGGGAAAAATGAGCGAAACACCTTAGTTTGGGAAAATGCGGCAAAGATATTATTATTATTACATTTTCGAAATGTTAAATATCATTACACAAATTGGCAGCTCAATTATATTCTTTTTGTGTTTTACCAAATTTTGTAAGCAACATTTTCCTTCCTGAAATAGAAAAACATAATACGTTCACAAGGGATCTACTTCGGTACAGATATGACAATGTTTTATAGCGGGAATTTTTTTAAATTTCCGACACTATCCGTACAAAATCATTGGAAAGTAGCTGGAAAGAAAATCATCAGCTTGAGAATTTGTAGAGTGATCTTTACTGCGTTGCTTTTATTCTTCGCTGAGGGAAAAACAGAAAAGTGTCATTTTATCTCCACCAGAAAGATTGCTGGAGAAAATGGAGACAGCTTTTAAGCATCGTTTTGCATCTTTGCGAAACCCTACCTCCATCAGAAATATTATCCTCGAGCCTACCAGTTGATAACATTTTGCTTTTAACCATACCGTCTCAGTACCCCCTCGGAAGTTGTAAGATATCCTAATCTGGCGTTAAAAGTACCTAAATGAAGGGTTTCTTTGGAGTGATACCATATCAAAGGCTCAAGACCTAGACCCAAAATGTACATACCGGTTGGCCCTGACAAGAGGGTGCTAAGATATAGAGTTAAGATTGGGTTAAGAGTGCCCCCATATGAATGATTCAGATGTTGGAAGCGTGAGGTAATCTGAGGCTCAGTTCAAGTGCTATAGCCGGAAAGGATCGCGTCTGAGCATAACTTGAGAGCATTAATGTAATGGGTTGGGTATTGGGGGAGCCAAGAAGTGAGGTCATGAGACTCTCTAACCCGGATGCATTAATTCAATTCAATTCAATTCAATTCAATTTTATTTCGTCCAATAATAACATGGAAATTCATTGTGGGATTTTACATATTGCGTTTACATTAAAATCATGTATAAAAAGACATCAAAGGCATGACATTGAAATAGGAAATAATTACATTCAAATCGTTTAGAAATTGGAAAAACATAACATGACATCGACACAATGCACAAATATACGTAGTAAAAAGGCCCCACGATTTTCAACATAGCTTTAGTACACAATACCCCGATCCCTTGCACCCCCACCCCAGAAACTCATCCCAGCCGGAGGGACATAGAGAGAGAGAGAGAGAGAGAGAGAGAGAGAGAGAAAGGGGGGGGGGCATACAGACAGAGACAGTGAGAAATAACGAGAGACGAAGGTAGAGAGAGAGGAAGATATAAGAGAGAAAATGAAAGAGAGAGAGACAAACAAAGAGAATAGAAAGAGAGTAGAAAGAGAGAGAGAGTAGAGAGAGAGAGAGAGAGTAGAGAGAGAGTAGGGAGAGAGAGAGAGAGGGGGGGAGGTGGAAGGGAAGGATCGAGAAGAGATCCCAACCCACAGTGCGGGCAAACCCGAATTCAGAGATAATAGCACATAGTTCATAGTACATACATACACTGGCTGTACTTAAAAAGTGATGATAGATGTGTGAGCTATTCCAAGTAAAAACAGATTACATTCAATAATTTTGCTCTATTTTCTTCGTACATACACCCTGCAGTGGGAACTCATCATTTTAATGATAATAATACGAAGACACATGAATATTGAAGGCATGGATATTGCACATAGTGAGAACAGGTTTTCAGTCATTCATTAATTCATTAATTAATGCATGTCAAGGAGATACAAACGACCAGTTTCGCAACGTATCCAGACAGAATGCACAGGCTCCCGCGAGGCGGCCAAACGCGAGCGATTCCACCCACCTGCCAAGAGCGACCGCACCCCGAATAGACAGAGCGCGAGTTGCACACACCATCCGCAACCAGGCTGGGCAAGCGTTAATGTTTGCCCAACCTAGCAACAACAAATGTGCGCAACCCACTACCCGCCCACCGAAACGCAATCACTCCTAGCATGCGAGCGGAACCACACGCGTCCAGGTACCCCACGCGGACCCATGCACCCAACTCGAACACATTACGAAACTGGTCCATCGAAAAGAGGCGTCTCCTTGCACATAATAACAAAAGTTACATGTTGGTGATGAATATATGAATATATAAATATTATTATTATTATTACATGCAATTTTGTTTGTTTACTCTTACGCTTACATGACTACGAACTTAGCAACACAGCACATGTCAACGAGTATGGGAAGTCAGAGTTTGATTGCATTTAAAAGCCAAGCTCTTTAGACATAATAATAATTCTAAGGTCAACATTTCAGGTGAACTATGTTGATTGACACCAATTTAAGTTAACGTGTGTTGTTAAAGGCTCTAATGGCAAATGGGATGAAAGAATTCAGATAACGGTTTGTTCTGCATTTTGCAGACTGGAGTCGTTTGCCTGATCGCATCCAGCAGAAACATGGATGAAGGGGGTGTTGGGGGTCCTTCATGATATTTTCAACTTTCTTAAGAACACGGACAGAGCATGTATCATCTAGACTGAAATTTTCACCAACTATTTTACCTGCTTGGTTCAACAACCTTTGAATTTTTGTTTGGTCACCCTTCCTTAAACTACAATACCAAGAGAGGCAGCCATATAGGATGGTACTCTCGACGACTGCTGTGTAGAAGAGTTTTAGAATGGTCTTGTCTCCTTTAAGGCTCTACTGACCATGGGTTTAACTCGGGGAGATGGGTGACGACCTGTCTGTCTGTCTGGAGAAGGGGAGTGAAGGAGAAGGGGAGTGAAGGGGAAGGGGTTTAAGCCCCTCTCATTAGACAAGTACATGTCTGATTAAATACGGGCTTTATCGATCATCCACAACGAGCGTCGATAGTACGGACAGAAGGAGAGAGAGAGAGAAAGAGGGAGAAATGGAGAGAGTTGACATTAGAAAGAGAAAGAGAGAAGGGCAAAGAGAGAAAGAGTCTTAGACATACGCATAGACAGAGGAGACATAAATGGGTTCAGGAGGAAGAACGGGCACGGATGTGTAGTTCGAGTGTCTCTCCCCGCAGTTCCATGACGAGTAAATGCGATGTAATAAAACAAAAAGCGGTCTTATGCATCCGTGACGAATCTAACCTATAAGTTTTAAAATGTTTTTTCCCGATATTTAAGGGGCTTATAACACCAATTTTTTTTTTTTTTTTTTTTAAGGATTTAATTTTTCATCCACTGGACATGTAAATATAAGGACAGAGGACATATAGATAGGATAATGACTATAATTACTAAAAAATCGTCATCTGGATACCTAAGATCCTGAATGAGGGAATCAACTTTTCAAAGTGCATAATTATCGTTTTGTATTAAAGTTGGAATACAGTCCAGCTTATAAAATGCCACAAAACAGCAATCAATTAGCATGAAACTCATATTATACTGGTATCTAAGGAGAATTTCAGAACTTAGGCAGATGTGAACACAATATGTCTGAACTCTGAAATAATTTAACGCTTTCCAAGAACTCTCTTTTTATATACCTTTTCATTTTTCTCGCCCTCATTGCTCTTCCATTCGTTCTATATTTCTTCACCTTAATCCTAATCTCATTCTTTTCTCCTCCCCTTTTTTTCACTTTTTTGTGATAATTGGTTTGTGGTTTCCGTAGACACGATGACATTTTTTAAAACTTCATATATCTATTTTGAAGAAAAGAAAATCCCAATTGTATTTCATCAATCTCAACAAGAGCTTATCAAAAGTCAACAATTCTCAACAACTCTCTCAGAAACTCTTCAAGAGTACAGTATACTCCCGGTGTAATCGATGGATTACATTCGCTGCCAAATAAGTCCGAATCCGTACGATCCATAAAAACTCTTCTCACTTTACATCTTGATTTCTTTTCCTGTTTTATTTGCAAAATGTTCACGGTGAGATCTTTCTCTCCCCCCCCCCCCCTCCTCTCAAATTCAATTGACTCTTTTCTTCTGTTGTCGTACAGGTTGAATTACACACCTTTGAAGTCCCCGATGACACCTCAGACGATATATTTGCCAAAAACGGAGTTTGGACGCTCGAATCATTTACCGCCATAAACCTTCGCCCCTTCTACGTCTGCTGCCCGCACAACTTTACGGAAATTAAATACACGCTCCGACTCCGAAGTAAGTCGTCAAGAAAAATATGCAAACAAGAGGTTTCGAGAATGTTGTTCCTGCTATTCCCGTCCTTACCTTAAAGGCCAAGTATGATTATTGCATCCGTCACTGGTATGAGGAAATACAGTGTAATCATGTTCATCTTTCGTATAGAGAAATGCAAAAAGTGTTGTACCTAAAATCTCTTTTTAGATTATAATAAAGTAAAAAGGTGTTTAGATGACGCCAATGAAATGTATGTGATTTTTACTTCTTCATCTAAAATGAAAGAAATCTGTCACATTGATTTTGACGAATGCAAATATATCTCAGATGATAAAAGAACATCCCTCTCGATATCATCATTCTGACATTTAGTCATGAAAAGACTTAATTTGTATTCTAACTTGTCTTATAATATTGAAAACTAATTTTCCTCAAAAATTAAAGAAAACTTATGAAGACATTAAATGGTAAAATTTAATAATTATTGTTAGTCAGCATGATATGTACCTAATTCGAAACGTAATGTGAGTAACCCTAAATGATCCGATAAGTAATATTTTTTTTGGTGATGTAATTTTAAGAGAATGTGTTAACACAGTCATCACTCATATGTTTTTCCTATTTTTTGAGACGTCAATGCCCTCTGTACAAACTACCCATTGTTGTTTGCTATCTAAGCAAGATATGGACATATTATTTCCAAACACGCCTATTGCTTACTCAAGGGGAATTATCTTCCTGTGGTGATATTTATCTGAACTTTAGTTCTCGAGTTTAAATCCCTGTAGGATCACGGGAAGACGCCATACAGCGAACGACGACCTTGTGACTTCGTGGTCGCGCAAATATATTTTGTAAAAATACTGAGCCAAATTTCATGTATTAAAAATCGTCTCTACTTTATAAGATGATTTCAGTTCTTTCTATTTGAGTTCTTAGGATGCATAATAGTAAAATTGGATACAGAAATATTTCTTAACTGATTTCTTTATATTTTCGGTTTTAATTCTTATAATCTTTTTGTATTTTCGTACGCCATGTAGGGCCTACATGAAGTTATGTCCTGGTTAGGATTAATCCTCTCTCACTCTCTGTTGTGTCGCTCTTTTGAAAAATATTTCTTTCGGTGTAACCAGAGAAGCTGCTTTGACCGGAAATGAAGTCACATGGGGATCTCTTTAATATTTATCAATAACCAATTAGGGGAAATGTAGAAAACACGAAATTATTTTCGTTTAATTACATTACAATAGTGTCAGCTTTTGTTAACTGTTTCTTACGCATCTAATACTTATTTTCCTAGAGAGGCAGTGTCAAAAGCGCCGCTTTGATGAGTTATGATATTATTCGGAACGGGAAGGTTTATTACAAAGTCTAACGACATTTCTCATAAGAGATATAATCGATACTATCAACGCTTATTAAAATGTCAACTCTAAACCTAAGTAAACATTCTTGCGTTTCACAGGAGAGTCGGCATTCTTCACCAAGGTGGTCGTCGTCCCGTCCGTTCTCCTCACCATGTTGATGGCTCTCACGTTCTGGTCTCATCCAGACTCGGGTGAGAAGGTGACCTTAGCAATTAGCAACCTCCTCGCCATGATACTCTTCCAGCAGCTCGTCGCCGATAGCATGCCGCCCATAGGGGACACCACGTCCGTGCTCGGTGAGTATTCATGGAGCGCGATCTGCGCGATCGCGTGTCTGTCACGGGCGGGGTTTAGCAGACGACAGGTCATTGCCATGATAAATTCTCTTTCTATTTGTCCAAGGGGCGGACTGGGTTGGATATTCCTCGGCCAGGGAATATTCGTGTGACCAGCACACGTTGTTTGATCACCCGGTCCTCTGATGAAAACTGACCCCGGCTGATCCCGCCCCCTTAACTTAGGAAGAAAATACCGACCGACCGGCCTTCCGGCGGAACTCCCAAATCTTAGTCCGCCTCTGCATGTAAACCTGTGTTGCATAGAGATATACAGTTAAATTAGCCATTCAATTAAGTGCATACTTTGCCGATTTGATTTTCCATTGCCATATTTTTGTACACATACATATTCTATATCTGTTTACCTGTTGATGTAATTTTCTTTCCCTTTATATGGCCAGAATATAGAAATATGTGATTAGATACGCTGTTTTTTTCTTCAATTTTAATTCTGCATTACCTTGATTTCATACACTTGTTATCCATCTGCTCACCTTTTCCGCCAATTTTCTTGCCCTTTATGGAAAAGCAGTCTTTTTTTAGTAAATTTGCCAGCCCGGCTACAGACAAGAACGTGCGTTTTTCATTGATTCAAGCGTTCTCGTCGGATGATTTCTTGTTTTGCAAAAAGTTTGGATTGATTTTTCGCAACCACGCATACTCGTCTATAATTTACCGTCATATAGAGGAACTTCTTCACACCATTACCTGTTCTAGCACTCATTATGCTAGCTATTGATTATTGTCAATCTACCAAGCATTCTGTCCTCTCCATACTTCTCTTTTATCGTCAATTCATTTCTATTCGCAATCAGTGTCTCTCCTACCCCCTCTCTGGCTCTCTCTCTCTCTGTCATCACCTTATTTTCTCTCCATCATACCCCTCTCGCTTTCTCTCTCTCTCTCTCTCTTCCCCTCTCTCTCTCTCTCTCTCTCTCTCTTTCTCTTCTGCCATTTGTCTGTCTTTATCTTTACCATCACAATTTTACTCACTTAAAAAAAAAATGCGCGTTCCTTATTTCGACAATATTCAATTTTTGTTTTGTTCTTCTTTTTTTCCCCTTTATACATATTTTCTCCCCTCTCTTTCTAATTTGCACCCGTTTTCGTTCTATTTCGCTCATCTGAATTCCCTCCTCTCCTTCCGTGTATTCATCTAGATGGATCTCCTTTTTATTTGCTTATGTTTTCCAGTTTTCTACTCAAGACGGAGCATTTTTATTTAAGTGCACTAAAATATGTCTTGAGAGTTAGCCAACAGCTTCAAGTTTCTCTTATTCTGACAACCAATTACACAACAAGCAACAATTATCAAGCCCCCCCCCCCTCCCATCCCTCGACCGAGAAAACAATATCAACTATCATGTATTTGCAATCCAAGATAGATTGAAAGTTATCTATTCATTTAAAATTTATCTTATTTCAACAATCAATTACCTTACGAATAATATTAAACATGATTACTAAACCACTCCCCTTCCTACATTTTAACCACTCGGGAAACGATACCAGGCTAATACATTGCGGGCAACCGATGGAATTATGGTATTGTAATTTGATAAATATTGAAAGCTAGCCATTCGTTTTAATTTCCTCTTATTCTGACAACCCATTCCATTACGAACACAAAAAATAGCCCCCCACCCTCATCCTACGACCTAGAAAACAATACCATACACCCATCTAACCGATTAAGCTCGTATAATATCAACTACCAGGCATTTGTAATCCGAGATACACTGTGATATACAATTAAAGCTGAGGGGCACACCTGTCATACTATACGAGAAACGAAAACTAATATGGGAATTGCAAAAGAAAGAAAGAAAGAAAGGAAGAAAGGAAGGAAGACAGAAAGAAAAAGGGATGTGGACGCAGGTCACCGATACGTTGAATGAAATACAATATGGCGCCGATTACGGACGAACCAATTCCAAATCTTAAAAACCTGTCGGATATGCGTTCGCGGTATTAATTGAGGAGGGATGAGGGCACCGACTTCTTAACCTTTCCTACCCTTCTTTTTCCCCAGATATTAGGAAAGGAGAAGAGAAAAAGATTTGTGTAGTCTTCTTATTTCTCATTTATTTTCTATATTGTCTCTCTCCTCCTGAAATACTCCACTTCAAATACCAGTGTATTGATGCATGATATCTTTTGTTTTCGTCTAAGCTTTTGTTTGAAAGATTGTTTGGAAGATTGTGATGATGAGTAATGTTGTATCGGGTATCAAGCATAGCGTGATGGAATGTATAGCACTGAGCGAATTAAAATATAAAGCATTCTTTTGTAAAAAGCCATGTGTCTGCTGAGAGCCAGAAGGGCGTTTATTCCTGGTGACGGGTATATGTTAACATCTTTCTAGCTCTTCATGTCGACACATGATTGTCTTTAGCGCGGCATTCGTAAGATATATATTATGACCATTGGCATACCAACGATCAATCAATGTACACAACTAAATGCCTGTACGAATAAACAAAGCCCCGTTCGCTTTTGGAATGACCATGCCAATAGAATGATAGCTTTAATAGTCGGAACATGACCTGCGTTATAGTCACGTCTTCATTGGTGAGTAGAATATTAGCGAGGGAATAATGGCACTTAAACCTATTTTACGATACCCATTGTTCTTGATTCAATTCATTAAGATTCATCTCTAACATAAGTTGAGATAAGGACAAAAATCACGTTCGAAATATTTAACAAATAAATAGCCTCCCTACAAACAAATCTCATATAGCTAGAAAAAATGAATAAAAGAAATTGGCATGACATAATTATTATTCTACATAATCATTTGTTTTTCCTTAATGTTCTTTTGTAAAAAAGAAAAATCGTGAACAAAATTATATGATCATGATTTCACATCCAGCTGTGCCTGTCTGTTGATTGAGTGAGCATTAGCCCTATAATATAGACATACATAAAATATATTCAAATGAAATGAGAATAATTGCCCTGTCGTTTCATTAAAAAAAACATTAAATTCATCCTTCAAGTCAATTCATATTCTAAAGATCATTTCATAGGTCGAGTGAACATAATATTGATGAGTTTCTTATTAGTTCTCTAGTAAAAGAGACTCAAGAAACAAGTACTTCATGCTACAACCCGTCCAAAAAAATGAAATCGCAATGTACAAAGCTAAAAGACAAACAAAATGAAATCGCAAACTATTGAGCTAAAAGAAAACGAATGCTCACAAGCTTATATTTAATTTCATTGAATTTTCTGATAAAATTAATAATGAAAACAGAGAGTTAAAAAGTCGTCAAATGTTGATTTTTTTTTCTTCCAATAATCTTTGCTCTAGCACAGTTTTTAGCCATACGGAGGAATTCAATAATAATAAGAAAAAAGGATATGTAAATATGTTTGTATCAATAATGAACGCATACAAAATGCCACACAGTCGTGTTTTTTCAATGTCTGGCAAAAATAATGATAACAGTAATCTGATTAATTGGCGGAAAGGTAATGGACCTGAAAATTCTTTGTCATATATAAAATACATTTGAAATAAAGTAGAAATGGTGATGTATAACTTTCAGTGGGTCTTGGGCTTCGGTGGCGGAACTTGTTTTGAGAGGGTCTGTAGGAGAGAAGTAATCACCCGGTAATAACTGCAGACAAATTGGATGTAACAGGCCATATTGGCGCACTTTTAAGCTCACTGGGTTTCACAAATGAACGTGATATTTCAGTTCGAATGTACCCTTCATTCGTCTGGCTTCTCAGTGTGTCTCGCATACAAATCACTTGGTCTAGATCCCATAAAATGACATATCCGTCAAGCGCTGACATGCTTATCCTTTTGTTGTAAACATGTATCTTTCCAAAAATTTGGTCATGGAGTTATTTTGAAGGAAAATGTAGCGGTATAATTATAAAGAAAAGAGGGCTTTGCACACAGGTTAAACTATATTGGAGCTAAGGTGTATAGGTTAACTGATAAAGAAGTAAAAACTGCGCATGTTTTAAACTGTGCAATATCGAATGAAAAGGCATTAAAGGAAAAAAAAAAAGGGATGGTAGGGTTTCGGTAGACTAAGAGGTCCGCTGTCGATAATTTTTACAGAACTAAGATGAGGAACAGATTTAAAATTTGAAATTAAACTTTTGCAGAATTACGCACCATTAGTACAGGACATTCTGTTCTGTAGAAAAAATGGATAAATAAGTTACGATTTTTTTTCCTCAAATCTTTCAGATATGTCACACGACCGAGAGTGGCTGAAGTGGGATATCTTCATTAGATTTCCATTTGGATAACAC
This sequence comes from Strongylocentrotus droebachiensis, assembly GCA_035222895.1. Classification (NCBI taxonomy): domain Eukaryota; kingdom Metazoa; phylum Echinodermata; class Echinoidea; order Camarodonta; family Strongylocentrotidae; genus Strongylocentrotus; species Strongylocentrotus droebachiensis. Next base: position 157,529 of record JAVYIG010003927.1, read on the forward strand.
GGACAAGGGGCCTGTGCGTGTCAGCTAGTGTACAGAGAAAATCGATAAAGAGCAAAGTGAACTACTAATAATGACAACTAATTGCAATATACTTCCAAATCCCTTCGGTATGTCTCATACATGTAGTGGTAGGGGCGCATCCAGAAATTGACAAACAAGGGGTTAAAAACTTATCCATGCAAAATGGGTATGCAAAATGTATCGCGGGCTGAAGACCCTTTGCAAACTGTTTCGACCACTCCCCCACCCGCCATCCGCGCCCCCTCTTTGACATTCAAACGGGGGAGGGGGCGTACACCGGCTTCTTATTATGGTGGATACGCTACTGATTCGACTTGTTATCGAATAGGGAAAGGAAGACGAGGGTAGAATTCATGGATGTGGAAAAGTATGATATGATTGTACATGTAAAACGCAAAAATGGGGAATGGCGTTGATCGAGGAACATACAGGACATGTAGTAAGTCAGATGAATGCGACCAGTAGAGTTGAGTATGAAATTTTAGACATGGAAAGATTCAATTTTTTTATGACATGTATGGGGTCTGCAGTGTGTCATCATTCCTTTTCCCTGAAACACACGCACGGACTTAATCTTGCATCAAACTGCAATCGAAGTGTATCGATAATTTCGGATTTTAGGAATACATTTACCGCCAAAAATTCAATCAAAACGGATCGACTCCTTGTCCCTTCAAGGTACTATTTAGCCTCGAGGAGAGCCTCGACATGAGAGCAAAGATTTTAATGGAATATTTTTCTCGTCTTCTCCGATGACAAGTTCTCTTGCAGAGGTACGTAATGACAAAAATATCAGAGTACCCTCTGGAAAGACAAGTATTGATTAGAAGAAGTAGATCCGATTCATTTCATATCATGAGGCATGTTTGAGCACTTGAGGCGATATCGGAAGCATTAATCACACCGCGGCGAGGGGATCTTCGCTTGTATTTTCTTTTATTCCTCTTGGCTTGGAATAATCTAAATTGTTTTGAAAGCTAGGTATATATGGATCAAATTGTAATTACGCGATCTTCTATATAAGGCAAACACGTATTCGGTGTATGGTATGTGTATGAATGTTTCGTGTTATCTATAGGTCTAATAACAAGTATAGCGATGAAATATAAGGATCAGAAATTACCTTTCTTAATATAAAATGAATCCAATACGACCAGTTTCGACTTCTCATGAATAAGAACCGCTCTTCTATCCTCAAAATTTATCCAAATGAATAGTAAGTTGTAAATAGAATTAGCATCTTATTTTGTCAGTTCAAAACCGCCATGTTCGCGCCAAACAAAAGGTGATATGCCTTCATCTCTCAAATGGGTTCCAATGAATTCAATAATTCTGGGGTAGTTGGGATTACTTTTATTATACTCTTCATAATGATCATTCACAATCTAAATCAGGAGGCAAAAAAAAAAGCATTGGTATATTTATAATACATTTACTTTGTAGCTCACTCGTGGCGATTTATTTCAACATTTGTGTTAGTCATAGTTAGACCGCTTTAACAGGTTCCTTTATTTGCATGTTTCCCTTTTCGTACACCCATAATTTGTCTTCTCTGACTCTACACTCTCAGGCTACACTCTTTCATTAAACCAATTTTATGAATCGTTCATTTTCACCATGACCTACATACCCTATCACATTCTCTCTTCGCTATCTCCTCTCTCTCTCTCTCTCTCTCTCTCTATCCTCCCTCCCTTCCTCTTGATATCTTATTTTCATTCACTCTTCTCTTATTCCCTCGCTCCCGCCCGCCCGCCCGCCCATCGTTCATTTATTCCTCTCTTGTCCTGCCATCCGTGGTAAACGTCTTCGAGTTGTCCCAACCTGGCGGCGTTTGAAAACACGGTGAAAATGTCACAGGAGTTTAAACCTTCAGCCGCTCCTTGCCTGACGTCGAACGGGATTATTTATCCAGCTCGAGGAGTTGTAAGTCTTCCATTCCCCCTCTGATCTTCCCCTAAACGATATTTACAGTCGGAGATATTCAATCTGCATGGAATAAATTCCGGGCTCCCGCTCTAAACACTCTAGGACACAGTTTCCAATTAAGAACAGCGTTTAGCAAACTCATGTTTAGCACGGTCACGCGATACATGTACTCTCGTTTATTTCTTTTCTAAATAATGTAACGAAGTGCCATATAACTGTGATGGGAAATGCCTTACAATTTTCAGTTCTCCTACAATCCCTTAATTTAATTTTCGCTTTTGCTGTGCGGAAGGATTTACTGCACTCCGTTATTCTATTCAATTACATGTATCAGTATTGGATTCCAGCATCCTCTGCCTAAATTAGAAATGATGGATAAAATCATTCTTGTCTGTCAATTACCAAGTTAAGGATGCACCACAATTATGTATTTCACCCAGAGCGAAATGAAGAGAAATCTTCTCGATATTATTTTGATAACATGAATCATGACTTTCATTTCTTGAAGTAATTTTCCATGTTAAGGGATTGGGAGCTCGGAGGACAAAAGACGCGGGCGCGCGTATTGTAGTTATCGGCAATATACATAGAACATTGCCGTGGTCTGAGAAATATGAAATATCATATTACAAGAAATGTTTTCAGGACCACGGGGCCCTTCTTGAAGACCTGAAATGATCCTGTCAGTTCACAGCCATGACAATATTTACCCCAGGGAGTTATTTATAACGAAGACATAATCAACAATGATGCAGCGCCAACAGACAGAAGTTCTCTCCTCTGAGCCTAAAGTGTCATCTCAATTTGCACTGACATCATATCCAGCTTGGATGGACATATGAAGTTGATCCCATTTATTTAAAAGTAATAAACCCTGAATAATCAGTCTGATAACATAATATCGTTATTTCATCAGACAGATGAAGAGCTGAAGCCGACATCTCGTCTGTATTATGTTTGAAATGATTTGACGGGCGTAATATATTTCTTTGGAACATTCAATTTCCAGATTCATCTAACGTGTCATCGTAAATGTCATAGACCCTAATTCTAATCACGACCATGCTCTTTGCTTCAGTACATACGGACAACTAAGAGGATGTTAGCATGTGTGTTTGTTCGTCGATATCAAATTTTTGTGTGAGAGGGTGGGGGGGGGGGGTTGGGGTAAGTCTCTAACAAAATATGTTGACGTTCACATTGTACTGGGAAAGTAAAGACCATCTTAATTCGGATTTGTTGCTCAAGTATCGCGATGAAATTATGCCACAACTAGAAACGATCAGCATCTTCGAAATCGAGAGCAGGCGGAGGAGGGGGGGGGGGGGGGGGGTTGCATTAAGAATAATAACCAAACGCAACTTAACTTTCGACCATCTAGAATCACTTATTTACAGAACTTGCGTTTGATTTTTGGATTTGAGTGTAATCACAACTTTCTATGCAAGAGTAATGCTCTTATTACCAACGTGGCATTTGTACATTAATTTGTTCAGTCTTCGTTGAAGTGCATTTACATTTTTTGTCAAGAGATTAATGAATTTTAAAAATGTGTTTCTATCTTGTTTTTGTGATTTTTTGTTTGTTTTTAGTGTTAGACTGATATTCAAGAGAAAAAATGAAGCGGGAAACATTGCCCCCCCCCCCCTCTCTCTCTCTCTCTCTCTCTCTCTCTCTCTCACCTGATCCAGAGCTATTCAGCGTAGTAACTTGAATCCGGAATAATCGTTTTTTTGCTTTGCTCGCCTGATCCAAAGAATCAATCCCCTTATGGCCTGATAGATATCAAGGAAATTGTTTCAGTCTTTAAAGAGGGAGGAGTACTTTAATGTGCCTGGCAAATAAGTTTAGCCGCACAAATTACTTTTTCATTTGCAAGCGACCCCATCACGACTGAGTATTCGTGTTGCGTTGCATTCGCGGCCGATTTATTTTCTTGAGAATACTGAACAAATAACACGATTAAATTCCATCATTAGATGTAATCTGTGCCGTGAAATTGGGTTAAAAAATGCATGGAGTGTATTGTGGAAAGAGGGTACAGTTTGTCTTCCTTATAATGGCAAAACCTAATACTGCGTCATACCGAGACCCTGCAAGTAAAGAAGTAAGATACGGTATAAGTACGTGGATAAAGCAGAATGCAAGTGAATAATATTGCAGTGCCGCAATGCGGGTTGCATCACGAAGTACGGCCGACGGGCCAGAGTTGTAAATATTGGAGATGCCGCTAGCAACAGACATAAGAAATATTCCGAGGATTATTGTCAGTGAAAACATTCAGTGTTTTCATCTCGTCAGTGGACTGTGTCTTTTAAAAACGCGAAGAGAGACGGGAGGAGAAGATGATAGAGTGGGGGCGGTGGGGGAGAAAGGGGTGTTAAGAGGAGGGGATCGGGAGGAAGAAATAAAGAGATGGGAGATAGAGGGATCTGGTTCTTTTAGAAAGGGAAGGTGGAGTGACGGATGGAGAAGATGATCGAGTAGGGCTGAGACGGAGAAATGGGTAATAAGGGGAAAGGGTCAGAAGTGGGGTTGGGGAGAAGGGGGAGTTTAGAGGGTGTTGTGTCTGCCGAATACGGGGAGGGAGGTGGAAGCAGAAATAGATAGATTGGGACTGGAGGCGGGGAAATGTGTAGTATTGGGCAGATTTGAGGTGGTCAGGAGGGAGGGATAACGAGATGGGAGATAAAGGGGTGGGGGGAGGGGTATCTCTTCTAAACGGGAAGAGAGAGGGGAGGTGATGATAGAGTGAGGGCGGTGGTGGAGACAGGGGTGATTACAGGAGGGGTCAGAAGGGAGGGATAGTGAAATGGCAAAAAATGTCACGAGAGCGAGACAAACATGAGAGACTGGTGAATAAAAGATAGAAAAGCAAGAAGAACGGTAATAAGTGATATGGTTGACAAGATTGTGCCTTTTTAAACAAAAATATAGGAGATTTTACAGTACTAAAAATGAATAGGAGAAGCATGATTGAATACAGAGTAAGAACACAGCAATGGTCATACTGAACTAAGTTGAGCGGGAAGAGGAAGGGGAAGAGTGGGAGGAGAAGGAGAACAAAAGAAAAGGAACAAGAAAGAGGGATGATGAGAGATGGACAGAGACAGATTCACTAATACAACATTATTTTGATCATCATTTCTAAATACAGTCGCGTGTAAATTAGGAAGACAGAATCACAGATAGAAAGACAAAGAAGATGGTGAAGGAGGGATGAGAATGGGGCAAGATGGAGCGTGTAGATCCTGCTTGATAGCTGATAGACATGAAGGGGCAGACAATCAATGTGAAGAGAGAAGAAAACCGATTACAAGTGGCATGGTTACTCATGGCAAAACAAAAGACGGTAAAAATAGAACTCCAATATTCAAATGCCGGGCGCCAATCTAGATGATACCAGCCAAGAACGTACCCCCGATAGACCTTTACGAATTGTGTACTCAAGATCTCGAACATTCGTTTTATTCCGTCAACAACATGTTTGATGCCTATAGTCGCTGAATAAAAGCTAGTTAGGCGTGCTTTAGTTTACTAAACAGAATTAAAATACAGTGATCTACATTATTATGCCTAATCCACCCCCACCGATAAAAGCAAAAAAAAGATGCACACAGGTAACACCGTTATGAAACTACCCTACCGACCCTCGCCTAGTACCATTAAAAAGATTAAGTACGCTGTTGCCCATGAAGCTGGATTTGTTCTTACTTCTATTCATAAAATAATCGTGACATAATGGTTCATTCTTGATAGAAAGGGTTTATATCATCTCAGAACTTTTAATCAATCTAAAGAATCCTAGAGATTGATCAATAAAGATCTTTAATAGAAGATATGAACTTTATCTTTCAATAATAAATCATATTGTCACAATCGTTTCATGAAAATAGGTAAGAAAAGGTATTCCAACTGCATGTACAGCAGTGTATTAAAAACATGTACACTCCACGTCGCCCTTCCACAGGGTAAACATTTCTATTCAATTGTTTTTTTAAAAGACTATAGGAAATACGGTTTCCAAGGCTGATTCTAATGCAAGTCCGACTGTGACGTACATTATGGTTTCAACTAAATCCCCATTTTAGCCTGTAGTAAGCTAAACTTATATGTTGATGAGTGTGATTGGTGTCTGTTACTGTTATATAGAAACACGGGTATAGCCTCTCTAATTAACTGACACACATAATCAGGACGGGGAGATGTGACAGGAAATGTCACAATTTGTAAAGGAAAACAAAACGTGGTAACAAAGAAGAGCTAGATAAACATGTTAAAGGAAAAGATAGAAACAAAACACAAACACTAACGAAAAATAAGAAAAAAACACCTAAAAACTATAACTATAAAAAATATTCTGATACAAAAAAAAGTGAAAAGAATCTTGATTGATATTAAAATGAGACTTATTACAAATTTGATTTACCTAAAAAAGACTGTGAGAGTGATGAATGACCTAGTGATAACTACGGTATTAGTACAAGAATGCCCCAATCATTAGGATATGGCAGGGTGGATTAAGGCATAACGAAGGAGGAGGATGTGAGATAATGACGGTGGATTGACATTCAAAGAGATACCCTTGTCCTTATTTTACGTGCGCTTGCATCTTTCTTCAGCGCTTCAAATATGTTTAATATGCAGAGGATCGTCTTTAATTAAATCAAAATACCCACTCAAGGCGGCTTGTCAACGGCCACACTGTTACGGTCACATTATCGTGACGTTAGGGGCAGTATAGAAGGGTATTATCTTACACATCAGCGCTCACAGGCGCCATTGATGAAGACGTATAGTATTTGGTGAACGGGTGTTGCGTTTGATTGGAGGAATTAATATGGCATTTAAAACTACACTGTCGCCAAATCAGGAACACATTACTAGTACTTTTCCCTAACAGAGCGCACATACGCTTTGTGAAGAATTGGTCAAATGTGGCTTTTGTTGAGTTTCGAATTAAATTTAAAGGCAGAAATTATGAAGAAAACATTTCAGTGTTCCCCCAGAAATTTGAGAATCAAATCACATGAACTTACATGACCCATTTTGTTGCCTTTCCCCATGACTTTCCATTTATCCATAACAGTGGGAACCCTGCGTTTGCATTTTTTCTTTTTAAAAGTTAGTTCATGAATCAAAGAATAACAAGTTTGAATGTCGTGAGAAAGTTATTTTATGAAATGAAATTAGACAATCAGAAATTCAATTGAAATATTTTGACCACTCTAACAAAACATTATTAATTGAAGTATACACATTAAATTAAGTGAATATGAAGTTAAACGCATAAACAATACAACGATACAAACGTTAAAACCCGATTTGATTTGAAGTGAATCACGGCTCAATTAATTAAGTGTGAGCGCCCTCGTGATTGAAAAGTTGAACATTTTGTTCTACAGTGTATCTGTATGGGATTTAATATCAGCGGATTTTTTTTTGTTGAATTCTCCAAATTTCATTGAAATTATTTTTTTGCCCGAATCTGGGCCCTGTTTTAGAAAACTTGTTATCAATAACAAATGGTTAATTTTTTTGACGAACTTTTATGAAACAGGGACCAGAACTGAAATGCCATCTACAGAAGTGCAAACATTTCTGCTAGATTCGAATTACAAAGCTTATATGCAACGAGTTGAACGAATACGGAAATTTGGAATTAATCAATAATCTTAACATAATACGCTGGAACCTAAAGTCCCTTCATTCCAAATCACCCTTGATATTACACGACAATCTCCACAATCTCCACAACCGAATATAAACTCCACATTCTTCTTATCTATATAGGCTGTGTAGATTATTCCATCCTCCAACAAAATGTCTTCAACATGTTGGATGGATGGAGCGCTGTACTTTCCTGAGATTTTTCTATATTAAATCCTTGGGTATATGTGATAGGATTGAGAATGTCACAATGCCTTCTTGATGGATTTGATTCACTGTCTTCTTCTATTCCACGCGGGATGAAATTTACGTGTTTACGTGGGCGTAGCAAATGGAAGACCTTTTATTCTACTCTTTTTCATATCTACCATAGATCATAGAGACATTTGTGAACATTAATATTTGCATTGTCTTTTAAGTGGAATGTTAGTTTTGGAACGATATTTTCATAGGGCTTCCTCTTTCGTTTGGAAAAGTCCGTCATTTTCGGCCATCATTCCCTATCTCTCTTTTTAAGGTTATTCCCATGTTTACATGTGTTGCGCTTCTTCGTATTTGTGAACGCTAAACAAAAGAGAGTGGGTATGAATACGTTTGTTAAAAATATTGATCCTTATTTGTATTTCGTCAGTTTTCTGTCATTTAATCAATGTTATTTGTTATCATGACAACACTTGGCTGTGGTTTGTCTGTTCAGCCATTGCACTATATACGCATATGTAACAGTTCACAGTTCATATCGCGGTCATTGTTTCAAGAAATCTACATTGTACCACAGTATTAGCAACATCAGATGCTGTATATGCTGATTTTAAATAAATATTCTAATGTCATTGCCTTCTATTTTCAACTCTTACTTTCTCACAGTTACATTCTTCTTCATTATGATTGCATTGTACTGTGGAACTGTGGTATGTGTAGTCATCATACTACGCATTTACCACAGACTGTAACCACAGTGAAGGTGAACGTAATTTTGTAATACAACGAACATTGAATAACTTTACTGGATTCAATTTCTTACCTTTACTTTATCACAGTAAGTATCTTCTTTATCATGATTGCATTGGGCTGTAGAGCTGTGGTATGTGCAGTCATCGTAATACGTATCTACCACAGTGGTGGTGAACGCCACATGACATATAACGAACTTAAATATTGACTCTAATGTCTTCTATTTCTCATTTTTATTTTCTTGCAGTTACTTTCTTCTTCATCATGATTGCATTGGGTTGTGGAGCTGTGGTGTGTGCAGTCATCGTTCTACGCATCTACCACAGTGGAGGTGAACGCCACATGCCAACGTGGCTCAAATTTATCATCATAAAACGGTTACAGCGCATGCGCAGGAGAAGACATAGTCTACCAGAAGTCGTCACAGCCGCGGAAAATCAACCCAGGGACACAAAGTAAGATTTGACTTGATCTACTAAACTTATGTTTATCTTCAAATTTATTACACTTGGCAAATTATCGAGGTTTGATAATGTCCACTCAGTTAAACGTGCTCTATACTAGTAACAATCGATTATAACAATTGAAAGTCAATAAATATTGATCACAATGTATGGCAATCAAAAATGAAGTGACCGGGGAAGTGACGTAATATTGACGTAACTTTTTTCACATTTTTACACAGATCTGCTTACAGCACGATTAACGTGGAAGGTCCGAATGGCAAAGGACCCCACATGATGCGGCAGGCCAACTCTCATTCTAACTCTCATTCTAACTCTAACTCGCATGGTCACAACCACGGCCAGGGGCACAACCACGGCCACAACCATGGCAGCGATAGCGGCGGCGAGGAGGTACACGACAACGAGAACAGCCAGCTGTACGAGCCCAAGCTCATTGACCACAAGCTTCAGATGAAGTCGCGCTTCCATCAACGCGACAACAAGAACAAGGAACTTAACGCACTGCTCTGGAGGGAGTTCGCGCTCGCCCTCGACAAGGGACTCGGAATCTTCGTGGCGATGATCATCGTCGGTGAATGTCTCTATGTCATGATCATCTTCATCGCCATGCCCAATTGGGACATCATTAACATGAACACCTAGGACCAAATCGGCATCGAGTCTGTACGACGATGATGACGACAGCAACGACGTCACTTGCGTATTACCATTTGAGAGACGATAAACGCGCCAATAACTCTAGGAAGAATAGTCTTTGCATGATTGTCGGACACTGGAAACATTGGAATCACCAATTTCTCGAACGATAGGAGAGGCTAAATTCTACGAGAGAACATTATTGTCTCAGATAATTATGATCCATTCAAGATCTCATTGCAACTAATAAGAATTGAACTTTTGTAGCGGTAGATGGCGCTTTTCCACGTTGTGCGGTAGTGGTTCGCCGGTCACATGTGCCGTAGGGGTATACAAACAGGCAACCATTCGCACTGTGGAGAAAGTGCATATATATTTATGAAGAGCAATCGCCACAGGGGCGTCACTCCAGGGGTAAGCAGGCACGTAGCCTCGGGGGGGGGGGGGGGGGGGGGCACGTGCCCCCCCAAAATGTCCAAGATAGGTTGAACTTTTTGTAGACCCCTCCCCAGGACGTCGATCGAACATCAAACTCTGGCTACGGCCCTGGGGGTAAGGGTTATGGGATGTGGTGGTGATCATCCGTTCCAAATTATCGTTGCTGAATTAAAAAAAAAGTGAATTGTTACCCCCTTCCCTCACTCTGGACAAGTGACGTCTCTGATTGGCCGCATTGCTCTTTACATGGTATCAATAATTATGTTAATCATAAATCAGAATGTCAACTATGTTTATAATCCGTTTTCAGAGTATATAGTCAACTACGATTCTTCCATGCAATATATGACGCTTAAACGTGTGCTTTGAAATGATGTAGGCTATTTTTTTTTTATTGAGACATGTTTTTTCTCGAATTGTTTGTTTCAAGCGAGTATGCGCTGGACGCAGCGGAAATAACAGTTCCTTTTTTTTTCAAGGAGGGGGGAAGGGTCATCTTTATTAATTTTAGTAATTTTTCTGGTTGGTAGAGGAGCGGATGTGGGATGTTGGTGATAATCATGAATTTCTTGCATTTGTCTTTAACACTAGTTTTCTTTTAACGAGATATACGATCGAGTAGATACAATTAACGGTTTTTGCATTATTTTTCGGAACGCTTCTACTAATATCTTCACATACAATAATGCGAAGGGCATGCAAAAGATCAGAACTACAAAAATATTCATGTTCAAGCTTTTTGTTCCATGTATATTCAGTCTAATGTTTATATCACGCATTACAGGAACTTTTCACAGAGCATTCGAACATTCGAACAGAAATAATCAAAGTCTGTGCGAGCCTCACTGCAACGAAGCGTCAATTTAAGACAAGACCATCTTTCAATATCTCGTATCGAATACGGGTAAAATTGGGTCCACTAAATGATTTAATTTTTTGTTTTGAAAAAAATATTTTTAGTTGTGTGTGATACGTCAATTTCTTGTTTATCTGTATGTAACAGTATCATTTTCATGTCTATTGGTGTTTCAAGAATTAAAAAAAACGTACTATGAAAGATATTTAAACATTTATGTGCACATTACTTTTGCTGAATGTAAATGAACGGGGCCAATTAATCGGTATTGCAACAGTGAATGTTTTTATATAATTTGCTGTTATTTTTGTAAATTCTGATGTTTAGAATTTGATAACCAGAGCTCAAAATCTTCTTTACAGACGGTGCTGAATTCAGCATATCGTTGCAATAACATTACTATCGCTATGTTTACTCGTGGCAGAATGATCATTCACAAACGAAGTCAAATTCAGGAAAAATCTTCCATTTGAAATTATAAGTTATATTTTGACGATCGGGATAGCAATTAATAAAACAAGGGTGCGGTGTTTTAACTAAATCGTACAGGGGTGCGATTTATCAGAGCATAAAGGAAAAGAGCATTGTTTACCTAAATGTATACCCTAAAACGAAACGGCCATGTGCCACCGTGGCCTCTGTTTCTTTCACCAAGTAGAGCCAAAGACGCCTCCTCGTTCTGTCTGAGGTTTACCTGCCATGACAGTTTAAGTTTTGCATTTTGTACTCAAATAAGGATTACTTATGAATTTGAATGCGTTCGTGAACATGTCTATTACAAACATTATTGCGATGTATGTCGCTAATTTTGTCATAAATTATGTGGACAAATTTTCTATGCATGTAAATATATACATGAAAATTATTTCCTTCTTCCGAACTATGGAAGCTAATCTTACGACAACTCGGATAAACAAAGGAAATTCCACTGCATTGGCAACCGGCAAGTCGCAAAGCGCGATGTTGAGAAGAGAGCTGATTTATTGCACATAAGCAGTGTTTCAAAAATGCCTACATAAAACGTATAGGTCAGCTTGAGATACAATAAAGATAAAAATGTGGAATATTTAACCTCTTTTCAATAAGTACATGTTATTATCAGTGCTATACAAGTATTTAATCTGATTTGCTTATCTTTGGTTAAAATTGTACCATATCTGTTCAAGAACTATACACGTAGGTACAGTGATTTTAAAGGGGGAACAAATCGTAATTTTTATCCAGTTCCACTTCTGGATTCAGAGCGGCAAATCGAAGAGTTGCTTTTCAAATCATCACATTTCTAACTTCCACGCTTTACCACCGATCCATATCTATTACAAACTCATTTGAATGCAGTCTGATGTAAAATATATCGCCTCCTATGAACTTATCTATTTCAGGTGTATGTAATTTATCATAAAGCATCATAACATTGTAGAACTGTGATAATTTACCAAAGTGTATATTGGAATCGTATTAGCGATTTGCAAATAAGATATGACTTGTATAGTATGTATAT